>JAAGKR010012781.1:0-15586 GCA_011419295.1 Clarias macrocephalus
CACACACACACACACACACACTAAAGGAAAGACTGCTCTGTCTGAATTCTTTTCAAAGGTAAAGTGCAGGTTAATTTGTTATATTTTTACTTTACATTTTGTATTAATCATTTTTATATGAATATTTTTGAGTTGTGTAACAATTCAGAGTTTTCATTACGTCATATGGGGAAATTCACTTTGATATACAAGTGCTTTGATATACAAGCACTCTTCAGTCTCAGTTTGTCAAATCTTCACCGAATTCATGTTACTATACTGTACATTTCTTGGTGGAAGTCAAATAAGACATCTATTTTGTTCATGTCTAAGGTCAATTTTAATACAATCAGTTAGAGCCTGTTTTAATTTAGCTTTACTTTTTATTTAGCACTATATCACAGTTCCAGTGAGTCAAATGTTTGCATACGCCAAGATTCCAAAAATTGATGTATTGACTTCTGATTGGTCAAATGTCATAATTAAGATTAAGCTATCTGCCGGTATATTTCTCTTGGGCCCTGAGCTCTTCTGCTTTCCTTATATGGCTTATATCGCCTTAAATTCCTTGTACTTTGGTTTCATCACCCCAGATTTCTATAGAAGATCTGAATGACTCATGCTCTTTGATATAATAAAAAAAAATGGACGTGACATGTATGTACATTGACTTTCTCTCCGAAATGATTTATGACCTATGTTGTTGGCCTGTGAACAAAGTAGAGAGCATTCAAACACTCCATCGTGTGTGTGTGTGCGTGTCTCCCAAGTACAGTGGACAGATCTAGTGGTTCACTCACATTGGCTTTACGTAAGTGCTTAATTAATAATAAATTATTTTTTATTGTCATTGATGCATACAGAGTGTATTTAAGTACCTTCTATGAGGTGATGCTTATGCAAGAATCAGTACAGGACCGGTGCATCCCAAAAATGTTTATATAACATGATTATTCATTTTGCTCTGGCACATGCATTGTTATGCAACAACATAATCAAAGCATAGATAAAATTACATTTAGGTAGTAAAGTTTTAGAATCTATCTTTTGTAGACTTACTGCATTTATCACTGTCTTTGTCATAATGGCTCCTTACACAGCACAATCTCTGCAGGGCAAGATTAAAAGACATCTTAGCAAAAACATTTTCAGGTTTTGGAAAAATATGTTTATGTTAAAGTTCAGTAACGTATGTTATTAGTAAAAGATAATCTAGTAACTAATTTGGGCTGTTTGCTTGAATTGAGCCACCGCATACCTGGCTGGCAATGCTGTGAATGTGAGAACGAGGCTGCATGACCATGACACACTCCTGAGGGCAGTGAAAGCATAATCTCTGCCAGGCAGACTGACCATTTTCACATTGCTCACTTTAAGCAATTTGCCAATGTCACTAGCCTTCTAACAGATGCTTCATTTTGTTGTGTGTGTATGAGTGATTTTAGCTGATTTTGCAAAAAAAAAAAAAAAAAAGCAGTGTTAAAATCAGAATATAACATAGAAGGCAGTATTCCCAAAGAGTGCCGCAATTTCATTGTTCCTTGTGTCTCATAGAACAGTAATTAACAAGCCTAATCTTACACTAAACTTATAATTGGTAGAAGCTACAACAAGAAGCCAATATTACTGAGTTCTGACTGACAGAAATGAAATTATATGTTGTTGCATAATCCTCTTGAGTCTCTTTAGAGATAAAGAGTGTCATTTACAGTTTTTGTTATGCACTAAAGGAATGGACACATAAGAACTCTTTGAAATTTAGGAAGACAGACAAAGTTTTGTAATGTAATTTACTTCACCCCCTAGTGTTTTATGAGCATCGCATTTGTAAATCTGCAAAGTCATCATCTCAGAAAGGTCCAATAAAAGTTTATCCTTTTTTGTTCTTTTTCTTTATTCATTAATTCATTACTATTAATGAATTAAAAGTTTGTTTACTGATTAAATAATAACTACAATAATGAATTTAATTAGCTTCTCTTGCATTTATAATGCTCAGACAGAGTCAACATTTTGTCATTGCACTGCCTTTAGACGAAAAGAATTGGGACTAGAATTGGGAGCTTGGGAGAACTGATTTTCATCATAAAAAACTCTTACCAGGTGCCATCTTTAATACTCACACAGCATACGTCTATTGTGCAATAATTAACAAGGCTTTTTTTTTTCAAGTTACTTTTCTTTTTGAGTACTTTGATTTTCTGAGCCTTACGGGTAATGAGAACTTCAAGGCCCTGGCCAGCTGTATGAGGCAAACACTGTTGCAGGGAGTATATAAAAATGAGCTTGGCAGAGGTAGGTCTGTGGTTACGGTGTTGAATTGCTGATTAGAAGGTCCCCAGTTCAAGCCAGAGCATTGACACTATAGGGCCCTACGGTCCTTCATCTATTCAGATCACCAGATCTATTCAGATGTTGAGTTAGCAACCTGATCCTGTAAGAAACTGACATTAGGCAGACGGATATATCTAGGGAGGAGAGGGGAGTATTTTCCTCACCTGTGGATAACAGTAGATGACCCTTACCTTACCCTTACCCTTGTACTGTATATACAGATAAACCTTGGATTGCAAGCATAATTTGTTCCGGAAGCATACTTGAAATCCAAAGCACTCATATGTCAAAGGAAATTGCTTAATATAATGGAAACTCAGAGGATCCTTTCGACAACTCAAAAATATTAATCGAAAATGATTAACACAAAATATAAAAATATATATATAATAATAATTAATAATTATTTAATAATAATAATTAAACTGCAGTGCGGTACCTCACGTGTTTATCACATTAAAATTTTGGTTGTCTTGTAAAACACTCACAGACCAAGTTACTCGCAATCCAGGGTTTTACTGTACATGTATACAGTGTTGACAGAAGGTTTTCAGACCCTTTTAGGTTTTCTACATTTTATGTTTCACATTCATCTTAAAATGTGTTAAATGCGTTTTTTTCTTCATCATTATATGCAACAACAAAAAAATAATAATTTTGTTCTTAATTTAAAGACTGAAATATCCTGTTTACATAAGTATCCAGACACTTTATGACACTTGCTATTAAGCTTTGGTGCATCCTACTTCTAACCGTGGTCCTTGAGATGCTTCTACAACTTGACTGGAGTTTACTTGTGTCTAATTGATTTCCTTGGACATAATTATAAAAGAAACACACCTGTCCATATAAGTCTCAAGCACAGATCTGGGGGAAAGATATGGAAACTTTCAGGAACATTGAAGGTGTCCAAGACCATGATAGCCTCTATCATTGTCAAATTCTTAAACTTTCCAGATCTGGTCACCTAGCCAGACTGATTATTGGGAACAAAATGTCTTGATCAAAGAGGTAAGCATGAAACTAAGTTTCACAAGCCTGGGATGATGATTTCTATTTCGCCAAGAACATGACATAAAGCATTATGCCAAGAAAACACATGAATGGCTTTAGAACAAATCTTTGATAGTCCTGGAGTGGCCCAGTCAGAGTCGAGACTGGAACCCAGAGTCGAGTATCGGTGGAGAGACCTGTGGAAATGGTATGCACTGACCTTGACCATTCAACCTGGTTGAGCTTGAACAATTCTGTCAAGAAGAATGGAAGAAACTTCCAAAAAAAAAAAAAAGTTATGCCAAACTTATAGCATCAATCACAGGCAGACTTGAACTTGTCATTGCTGCCAAAGGTGCTTTGGACAAGTACGAGATGGTATCAAAAAGGTTTAAGACTTAAGGTTTTACAACTGAACTTACCATCGCAAGAAGCACCAACCTAATAAGTCAGTGTGCCAAAAGACTTCATCCTCTTTACATTAGGAGCTGTTTAACTGGTGATATGATGACCACATGCCTTACCATCTGCGATTTTTTTCATGGACAGCACCCACAAAACTCACAAGGTAATGAAAAGAAATTATTAAAAACTAACTAATAAAGTGATAAAATACTTTAATGTAAATGGAGCTACAGGAAAAAAAGAAATTTAATCCATTTTAACACTGTGAAACAAAACACAATATGAAAAACTTAAAACAATCTTAAACACTGGGTGGAGTTTAGGTTACCTTCTTTACGTCTGATGCCCCCTGTTGCAAATTGTCCTGTCTCAACTATTTCTCCTAGTGAATTTTAAAAGAAACGAATTAGAAACATAGAGAAAATCTAAACAAAATTGAGGTTAAAATAAGAACTACAATTGTGTCTCCCAAGTTTTTTTTTTTTTTTGCAATTCTGTGATTCCTGATCAATATATATATATATTTTTTGATATTCATACAGAATTCAAATACTTGGGTCTATTTTGTACATTCAAAGTCATAGTCAACTTTATTGTCAATACACCACGTAAACAGAATTTACACAGCGGATCGAAATTGCGTTCTTTAATAATTATTAATTAATTATTTAATAATATTACATTACAGGCTACAATAAATGTAGATCAATGTAAGATTTAAAGGGAAATAATTAATTTTGTGGTATTGTTTAGTATGTGAAATTTTTGTCCCCAAATAAAACCCTTAAAGTCTCTGCACATTATTCAAAACCTATGAAGCTTTCAGCAACAACAGTGTAATACTGGTAATTACTGTATGAGAGTAAGGCGTACAAAGTATGAACCTGCCAGTGAATCATAGGAACTGATGGAGTTATTTTTGCTACCGGTCTAAATGAAGCTGATTAGCATTTAAAATCTTTCCTGTTTATTATGAGCAACCTGCTAAACCCTATCTTTCACCATGGTCATGATTTCACACAGGAAATGAAGGTCAGCATAATGGTGTCCTTACCCTGATACACAGGTCGGTATGTAGGTTGCACAGGACGCCTTTTCTTCCTGTTGTTCCCATTGCTCATTAAATAGCATTAATGAATGGAGTTACAGGTCTTAGCCAACCTAAAAAGAGCAGCTCTAACCAAGTGATCATCATGCACAAAGAATGAAAACCCATGACAACACAAAGTGCATTAGCTCATTGGCAAATCCCCTCCATGCAGCACAAGATTGCTTGAATACCACTGCACAGTAGGGGGTTCAAAACCGCTGTCTAGAACTAGAAGACTCCCCATGGGCCTAATTTGTTCATCAAAATGGCAAAGCCTATTAGGACATGACTGTAAAATGCATTGTTCATCATGTCAGTTTGGTGTTTTCTAGCTATCTGGTACAATTATGAAGCAGTTTGTCATCATGTCAGTTTGGTGTTTATCTGGTACAATTATGAAGCAGTTTGTAACACCTCAAGAACAGCTTATGCTGTCGTGTCATTTGTATTCAAAAGTCATGAAAAGGCTCTTCACTGACCTTGAGCTGTATAATTCCTGTTGAGATTTGATATCTGATCTCCTACTGTATACCAAAGAACTGGCCAATCAAACGGTATCCAATGCAGAAGCTCCAGAGAGCGAGAGAGAGAGAGAGAGAGAGAGAGAGAGAGAACACTAGAGGAATTGATAAGGTGAGAAAATATAAAACAAGATTAAATTGTATGGGATTTTTTTTATATTTTCATGATTGGACCATTTGACCAGTACATACATACAGTACATAGATACATACATACAGTCCTCACAGAAATGGTCTTGTTTAATACTCAATATAAAATATACTCAATGTAATTCTTTTTCCCCTCTCATTATTTTACACAATACTCCAGAATGACAAAAGTTAATGGTTGTTTGTAGTATTGTATTATTTTATATATATAAAATAATAATAAGATATAAATGTTCTATTTACATAGCTATTCTGACTCATTGTTATGACTCTTGCAATTGAGCTACAGTGCTTCTACTCCTTTTAATGGTCCTTGAGATGCAGCTTGATTGGAGTCCACCTGTTCCTAATTCACTGGAATACGGTATCCCTGTAAATGGTGTATGTCATAATGAAAACATAGCCATGAGTTGAGTGAATTTTTTTGTAGATCTGTTCGAAATGTTTGTGTCAAGACAGATCTGGGGAAAGACACAAGAAAATTTCTGCACCATTGAAAGTGCCCTAGAGCACGATACCTTCCATCATTCTCGAATTTGGAACCACCAACAGTCTACCATGATTTGGCCACTCTGCCAAACTGATTCATCAGGGACAAACAGCCTTGGTCAGACAGGTGAACAAGAACCCAAGGGTCACTTTAAATGAAATTATAAGTTCCCTTGTGGAGATACGATATCCTCAGAAAGATCACCATCAATGCAGCACTCTACCAATCAGACCTCTACAGTAGTAAAGTGGCCAGACTGCAGCCATTCCCCATTAAAAGACACTGAGCTAAGCTGTCTCTGAATTTGATATATTTAAAAAAAAAAAAAACATGTAAAGTATTCCCAACCCACAAGAAACAAATTCCTATGGGTCTGATGGCACCTAGATTGAACTGTGGTTGCTTCAACTATTTGGAATCAGGAAATCTGGCACCATGGATCACTTTATTAAAACCATCCCTGCAGTCAAACACTGTGGAGGCAGCATTACGCTATAAGGATGTTTTTCTGCAACTGGAACTGGAAGACTAATCAGTATAGAGGGGAAAATGGATGAAAAAAAGCGATCCTGACTGAAAACTTCCTCCAGAGGCTGGCGCAACAGTTTACATTTCAACAAGACACACAACTATGAAAGTCCTTGAGTGGCACCACCAGAGTCCTGATCTGAACTCACCAGATCACCTCTGGACAGACTTGAAAATTCTTGTGCACTGATGCTGCCCATCCAACCTGGATAGCTCAATTCTGCCAAGAAAAATAGAATCATTCACAAGCAGACATGAGTCTGGTCATTGCTGCCAAAGGAGCCTCAACCAAGTACTAAGTGATGAATCTGAATGCTTGTGTAAATACAATATTTTGGTTATTATTTATAAAAATATATATATACATCTATACATTTTAAACAATTGTTTTTAGCTTTTTTTCCAACAATTGTGGAGTTTTTTTGTGGACAATGATGAGAATGAAGGATTTGAATTCATTCATGTGTGAAACAAAAAAACATGTGGAAAACTTAAAATGTTCTCAACTTTTTTGCCAGCACTGTACATACACTGGCCAATTTAGTGTTGAAGGCTAAATTTGACCAGCCTGGTGTCCAATCCTCATTGATTTCACATTCCACCATTAAGACCAGAGTGTGGAGGTTTAATTAGCACAGTAATAGCACAGTTTTGCTTAAAATATTGCAATGCACACAACATTATGGGTGACATATCAGAGCTCAAAAGAGGACAAATTGTTGGTGTGCGTCTTGCTGGTGCATCTGTGACCAAGACAGCAAGTCTTTGTGGTGTATCAAGAGCCACGGTATCCTGGGTAATGTCAGCATAACACCAAGAAGGACGAACCACATCCAACAAGAGTAACTGTGGACGTAAGAGGAAGCTGTCTGAAAGGGATGTCCGGGTGCTGACCCAGATTGTATCCAAAAAACATAAACCGACAGCTGCCCAACTCACTGCAGATTTAAATGTGCACCTCAACTCTCTTGTTTCCACCAAAACTGTTCGTCGGGAGCTCCACAGGGTCAATGTACATGGCCGGGCTGCTATACCCAAACTTTTGGTGCCAATGCCAAATGCCTGTTTCAATTATGCCAGCAGCAAAAATCTTGGGCTGTAGACAAGGTTAAACATGTATTGTTCTCTGATGAGTTCACCTTCACTATCTTTCCTACATCTGGGAGAGTTACAGTGTGCAGAAGCCCCAAAGAAGTGTACCACCCAGACTGTTACATGCCCAGAGTGAAGCGTGGGGGTGCACCCAGTGGTTCAAACACTGTATCCTGAGCCATGTATCAGGATGATAATACACCAATACACACAGCAAGACTGGTGACGTAGAGGTTTGATGAACATAAAACATCTCCCATGGCCTGCACAGTCACCACATACTTAAAGTTATTCACAGGAAATATAATTTGGGTTACAACCGCAAAGCCTACAATCAACCATTTTCAATCTGTTCATTCAGCCTACAAATACAATACAAAATGAATAATGAAAAAATAATGTTGTGGGAATAATAATAAAGTCAGATATCGCTGAGAAAAGAAATCTATTACGTTTTGATGACAATTTAGTGAGCGCCAGCAAAGGGCTCTTTATTTGCTCTTATGAATGATGCACCATATGGATGATGGTGGGATTAGAATAGATTGAGTCCATATAGAGAGCACCTCTGAGACTAAAAAGATAAAGTTAAGAACTAATTGATTTTGAAGAGAGCTCCTTTCAAACTTAAAAGGAGGCTAATTTGAGAAGTTGAAATGAGTGGCAGGAGAAATACACCTTCATACCGTCATAGCTGTCTAGGAGACTAAATAAATAAGCCTTTTTCTAATTGTCTTTTCCTCTTGGTGTGCAGTAAAGGCTTATTTAAATGTTTATAAAAGCAGCACACAGAACACAGTACATACACATGCAATCATGTACCAACACACACACATACACGCGCACACACATCTAATGTTTAGTTTCTATCAGCCAGACACACACTGTCACATGACACACAGATCTCACCTCCTCTTGGCAGCCAGCAGAGTTTGGCATGCAGCAGAACATTTGGCGAATCGTCTGCTTTGAGGCAGGTACTGGGAAGCAAGAGAGGCAGGAGCGCTTGCACTGGTCTGGTTAGGAGTGAAAGTGTTTTGTTTATACATGCTTGAGAATGCAACTAAGAGGATGACGATAGTCTGCCACAAGCAAGCGACATGATTAGGAGGAGTGGGTGGAACTCAGATGACTTCCAAAAAAGAGCCTATATTTTTAACCTTCACACTTCTTCTCATCCATCTTTAAGACACAAATGGCTACATTCACACACATTTTTTTTTACAAGCAGTGCCAGGACTTACACACACTCCTGCCCTCAAGGACCAAATCTTCACCCAGGAATCTGCACTCATCGATCAACTTTACTGCAAGCAACACCTTCTGTGGAAAAACCTTCACATGGTGTTTGTGGAAGCATTAATTTTGCACTCAGTGGACCTAACATTGTGTGTCGCTACATCTCTAATTTTTAAAGTAACTGACTTGAAAAGAAAATAAAGACCTGCATGATGGCCTTGAAAAGAGGACTATTCCTCACCTTGTTCTTGTTTACCCTCCAAGCCAGCAGAATCAAAGGTAAGTAGCAGTCAGGAGGAAGGTGTAAAGCTGTTTGCAGAATGGTGTTTGCTCGGCTTATTTGCACCCTGTCGCACACTTTAATACAAGTCTGAGCTGTGCTCCCAGTCCATAAAAGATATAGCGCTGAGTTTTAAAACATTTATTACATGTCCTACTTTTATCACCCATACTGTCTCTAACCATGTAGTTGTCTTCCGGCTCCTTTTCTGTTCTTCCAAGTTACAATATTTCATGTTGTGATCTTTGCAATTTTTTTTAACCATTATTCTGGCTACTTCCGCAGACATTTCATCGCACATACTGAAAATCATGGCATGTAACTAGTTTAATTAGTTAACCCCCTTAAGGCCTGTCCAGGCTTTAGGTCATCTCCTTATTGCGTATGTTCTCTAATAGTCTCAATGTAAATATTGAATAATTTATAACCGTTGCTGAATAATGTGGTTTACGATGAATAATTGAACAACAATCAGGGTGGTTAACGACATAAACATTCAGGAAATAGATTAATGCATTTTAACTTTATTGAAGATAAAAACTATTTCGTAAAAACACAATAAGCTCTTAATGGCAGCATCCCCTACACTAAGCCTTCAGTTTTACGACGCAAAACAAGACTTACGTGTACAATATGAGTTGCTAAAACTAAGCGTTTGCACTCAAGTCAGACTGTTATAATATGGTGAAGAACCTGTTATTGCACTTTTCAAACTGATTTCTTGTCCTTGTATGGTTTGGCCATTATGTTTGGGCATTCCATTCATCAGCCGAGTAAAACAAAAGGCTATTTGTTTGTAGCTGTGTGAGACACTAATCGTTTCTGGCTTGCAGCTGTTCTTTGGGGCCTTCACAGCATTCCCAAGGATTAAAGACATTTAACCCAAATGAGGGTATGAAAAAAAAAAAAAAAAAAAAGGTTCAGTTCCATGAAATTATGGCCTTATTTTACTGTATATGTACAGTATGATGATTTTAAGTGGTTATGTTTGTTTCATGGTGCTGCTTCACATTACCACTTTAGACCAGCATCAATGATTTTGCACCGACAGCTTGTTAATTTGCTAATTAGACCTGAGAGGATACATAAAATGTTAAATCCCAGATGAGTGTCTTCTTTCTTTCTGACCTAGTTCCAGCCCTAAACCTAGTCTCTGGTCTTTGTAAATCACATAAAAGAATTTGATTGGCTACGTCTTAAGCAGAGGATCAGTTGCAGAATCCAGAGGTAATGATTGGAAAAATAGAAAACCAGAATGAATCACTGCTGAACTATTACCTTAAATAAATCAAAATCCTGCTGGAATACCTAATTTTGTATGCATCCGTTAATGACCTAAAACTAATTTAATTCATGACCATTTTAATCAACTGCGGTGTAGTGAAGTTCTTATGTAAAGAAGTAATGTGTTTATAACTCAACTACTTTTAATTCTAGTAGGTACAGATTTGAAAATGCTGGTTGCTAAGCAAGGCTTAATGTCTTAAGGTTTCTGTACTTTGGCAACTGATATTACAATGCAGCACTATAGAGACCCAGTTTCCGGATGAATGAAATGATTCTTTAATGACTAAACAACATTGCACCAGCAGGTGAAGTGAAAGACAGCCAACAATGGATTTTGTTTCACCGATAAAATAAGCTATGACCTAATTTAGAGAGCATAATTCTACAAGAAATCTATTAACTATTCAATAAAGGCAACAAGAAGGGGAAAAAATTCTCTGAGTAAGCAATATATGTGATTTTTTATTTATTTATTTATTTATTTTGCATGGACAGTGTTGCACTGTCTACTAATGCTAGCTCGGTTTTGGTAAAAGAAAAATGAAAAAATCATAATTTATTGCATTTTTATTGCATATCAGTCAATAACATTCCATGGAAATATGGTGCATACAGTACATTGGTCTCCATTTACATTAATGGCGATGTGTTTTTACAGTCCATTAACAACCTCTTCATACAGTAACTTACAGTCCACATTTTATACTCTTCCCACATTTGCACTTATGCATATTGACATGCTTAGATTAAACATCATTCACATCTTTCTAATAAGATGTTAAATCTTTCTCGTAACTAAAAATTTTGAACACTACAATTAGAATTACAGCAGTTCAGATCACAATAAATCATAGAACATATTTTCCTTTGATCAAACCATTATTATGGAAAGACACTATTAAAACTCTAAAATGTAGGGTTGTGGATGATTCCAATATGTATATACTAATAATTAAAAATTCTCAAAACCTTTTATATTCAAGTGCCCCTTTTAAAGAAAAAAATCTCAAACTAGATACTGTTCCTAGTGTTTGCAAATGTACTTAATTCTATTTAATTAGTTTAACAAAAACATCCATCCATCTACTATAGGAACTTCCAAGTCCAAGTAGGAACGATGGAGGTCAATGCCACCTATTGGAAGCCAATGATGACCATTGTATTTATTCCCATTTTGACTCTCGGTCAACACTCACTCTCGGGACCTGAAGGTGCAAGACGACAGTGCTAACCACTGAGCCACTGTAGCACCCTATCATAAGCATTATTTAAATTTTATTTATATATTATTTATATTTTTCTGCCCTTAATTTAAATATGTTGATACATAAGTCATTTTTCTTCAGGGTAAGAACTGCTACTATAACCAAAAAGACTATGACACTTACACTTAACATCCTTTCAACACTCATAGTACTGGTGTCACATAGAATAGAATGGGTTCCTTTTTCATTCTGGATCCTCTGATTTCTTTTTCACCACTGTTACCTCTACCTTGCTCATTAAAGAGTTGCATACAAATTAAGATAAGTTTCTGTACAGCAGTTTTATATCTATTAATAAAAATGATATCAAAACAAAATTTAACTGATCTAACTTTTTTTTTTTCTTTTCAGACTTCAGTAGGAACCATTTATCAGGAAACAGAAATATAAAATATGGACATTTCTACAAGGTCCCACAAGCAGCCAGGCATCTGGCGGCTGTCCGAGATTCACATATCCTGAATAGACTTCGAGTGAAGAGATCAGTGCTATTCAGTACAGGGGTCAAAGCATGTCCTCAGGAGAACATGGAAGAGGTCATCGCCAACCACAAATCATATTACAAACTGAGAGGTTGGGCATCACACATTGTAACCAGTGAAGGGGACGGAACCAAAAATTAAGGCTAAATTTGTCTCCAGCAGAGCATACTTTCATAAATCATATTTAGCATACCTGTCATCAGAAGCCTTCTGGGACAGGAAGCTGCATTACCAAGGCCAAAACTGCAGCAGTGAACCAAGAGAGTTAAAAGTAGATTTTAATGAGTTGATCTTTGTCACTTTTTTGCCTTGTAGATTTTTTTTTTAAGTTCATTCTCCTTCAGATAAGGCTTAAATATATAGTAAGAATATAAATACTTCTCCAGCATTTGTTAAGCATAAGCAGCAGCATATCTTCATATCAACTATTAGTACGTGTTATTGCATTATTTTATTTTAGATGTCAACAGCATTGTTTTACAATGTAGAAAGAAATCAAAATCAGGAAAGACCATGAAATTAGAACTTTTGACTGTGTGTGCGTGTGTGTGTGAGAGAGAGATTAAATGTTCAGACTATAATGATGGTATACTTTGTATTTGATACTAAATAGTCTGCCAGGAAGCTGTATGGGAGGCCTACCAAATTTTCCTGGACAGATTACCTGACACAATGGAGTTTCAGCAGTGGGTACATGCCTGCCAGACAGGCTCACTGTGTGTGGAGGACTTGGCCCATAATTTTAGCAGCACCAATGAACACATGGACATGGTGGCCAGGGTAAGGATATTGTAGTGAATAACAAACAAATATAAACACCTAAAAATTTAGATATCAAGCAAACACATAACATGTATTGTATTAGTTATTTGATTTATTGTGTTAGTCCAGTGTGTCTTGTTTACAGAGAGTGAACAATCAAGACAACAAAGATCGGTAAGTATCCAATAATTATGTTTAGATCTTGGATTGTTCTTCAACTCTTCAAAAAATGCCATATGGTGTGTGAGAACTAGTGTACATTTTATGGCAGTGTTTAACATGAGACCCTTATTTGCTCTGTTTCAAATAATGGCACACTACTGTAAATATGTTAAAAAACTTTGTATCAGTTCAATATAAATTTGCTTATCGTATTTACTAAAGCAGATAATTAAAATTAACAAAGGGGCAGGTAGGGTAGTGTGGGTTATTCTTTAACACTGAAGCAAGCATAAAATGCCTTGTGGCCCATGAATGGTGCTGTACCTTTCTCAGCCCATGAGCATTCAACCTACAGACAACTGTTATACATTCAATGATATATTCTTTGTAACCAGGAAACCACATTAGCCTTGTTTCAGACTATTCTCTAATTAATTAAATTAAATTAAATGCAACAATTAAAATCTTTTTTGTTTGTTTGTTTTTGTTTTTTCCAGTGCCATGACTACATCTGTACCAGGCAAGAAATGTACACTCAAATCATATACTATATATGTATACTGTGTGTGTGTGTGTGTGTGTGTGTGTGTGTGTGTGTGTGTGTGTGTGTGTGTGTGTGTATACAGTACAGACCAAAAGTTTGGACACACCTTCTCATTCATAGAGTTTGAATTTGTATTATGGCAAGAAAAAAGCAGTTAAGTAAAGAAAAACGAGGCCATCATTACTTTAAGAAATGAAGGTCAGTCAATCTGAAAAATTGGGAAAACTTTGAAAGTGTCCCCAAGTGCAGTCACAAAAACCATCTAGCGCTACAAAGAAACTGGCTCACATGCGGACCGTCCCAGGAAAGGAAGACTAAGAGTCACCTCTGCTGCGGAGGATAAGTTCATCCGAGTCACCAGCCTCAGAAATCGCAGGTTAACAGCAGCTCAGATCAGAGAGCAGGTCAATGCCACACAGAGTTCTAGCAGCAGACACGTCTCTAGAACAACTGTTAAGAGGAGACTGTGTGAATCAGGCCTTCATGGTAGAATATCTGCTAGGAAACCACTGCTAAGGACAGGCAACAAGCAGAAGAGACTTGTTTGGGCGAAAGAACACAATAAAGAAAACTCTTTGAATGAGAAGGTGTGTACAAACTTTTGGTCTGTACTGTGTATACAGTATATACATATTGTATGTGTGTGTGTGTGTGTGTGTGTGTGTGTGTGTGTGTGTGTGTGTGTGTATGTATATATATATATATATATATATATATATACACCGTGGAACCTTGGATTGCGAGTAACATGGTTTACAAGTGTTCCGCAAGACTAGCAAAGATTTTTAATTTGAGACCGACACACACACCGACACCGACACATGGACACACACTCTTTTCACCCCCCCCCTCCCTGGCTTCACTCCCGCGCACAGAAACTCAGCTCTGTCACAATTCTTTTCAAAGGTAAGGTGCTGGTTAATTTTTTTTCGTTTTTTTGTTTATTTTACAGCAGTGATTCCGTCAGTATGCGCTCACACCAGTGTCATTAGAGAGATGTCTTTTTTTCTGTTAAAACTGTGATTCCATTGTGTGTGTGTTTGTTGTGAAATTTAGAAAGCATGGTGGGGAGAGGGAGAAGGAGTGTTACTGGGTAAAACGAGTCCAACACATATACACACATACATACACACACACACACACACACACACACACACACACACACACACACACACACACACGGCGCCTGCACGCACAAATGGAAACTCTTATCTGTCGTGATTTATTTTTTACTTTTTATAAAGGTAAAGTGCAGGTTAATCTGTTTTATTTTCACTTTAGAGATTGTATTAATTATTTTTATGTATTTGTTTTTTTTTTTTGGGCTGTGGAATGAATAATTTGTGTTTTCATTATTTCTTATGGGAAAATCTGATTTGATTTACGAGTATTTTGGAATACAAGTCCACTTCCAGAACGAATTATGCTTGCAATCCAAGGTTCCACTGTATATATAATTTATTTTTTTATTTTTTTGTCCAAGTGTAGTGACTGTTCTTTAGTAACTGTACTGTAACTGTTAATTTGTTTTACTTTATATTTTGTATTCATTATTTTTAGATGACTACTTTTGGGTTGTGGAATGAATAATTCACGTTTACATTATTTCATATGGGGTAAATTTGCTTTGATATACGAGTGCTTTAATAAACAAGCACACTTCCAGAATTAATTATGCTTGTAAGGTTTACATATACACACATTTTCTTTTGGTTTTAATTGACTGATGAGTATGGAAATTTCAGGTTCAAAATCTCCACAAGTGAAATTGGCCATGGATTCAGAAAAGGTATGAAGGTATTGTGCTTTATAAATATAGAAACTGGATCACATAAAGTAAAAAAATATATATATATATATATTTTTTTTTTTTTTCCAAAAAACAAAAGGTCTCAGCTATGCAGCAAATAATAGAGATCAGTGTGACCTTGAAGGACCCGGAATACAGTCAGCTACTGAGAGACACTAACAACTTGCAATATC
>JAAGKR010012782.1:0-15585 GCA_011419295.1 Clarias macrocephalus
GCGATGCGTTCAAACACAGGGAAATAAGTGTCTACCTCACTTTCCCTAAACATAGGCACCAAAGCAATGTGCTTACTAACATCAAAGCCAGATGAACTTACAGCTGAAGATCCACTGGGTGCAGGTGGTTCACTGGCCTGTACAGGGGCTGCAGGTGCAGGATGCGGTACAGGGGATGATGCACGCACAGGAGACAGAGGGTCACGAACAAGAGAATCTGAAGCAGGCTTACTCCTTAGCGCCAACTCCAATTCCTTTAATTTAATTTCCCTCTGAGACTCGAGTTCCACCATACGAAATTTAAGCAGTTGAGCTTCATAATGCTGACGGGCTAACTCTAGGTCCAATTGCTTCAAATTGCAGCGCGAGCTTTGGGTCATTCAACGGTGAACCTACTACCGCAGGATCTATGCATGCGGGGTCCTTGGGTTCGACAACAGCCTCCGCTGTAGCTGAATCCTCAGACTTACCGGACTGATTTGCAACACCCGCCTCGGTAGGATCGATGAGAATGCCCTGTTTCATCAGCTCCGTCTGAAGCATTTGTTTGATATCACGTTTATTTGCGCTCCGTGGGACCGAGATGCTGTAAAAGTCAGCAAGCAGCAACA
This sequence comes from Clarias macrocephalus, assembly GCA_011419295.1. Lineage (NCBI taxonomy): Eukaryota > Metazoa > Chordata > Actinopteri > Siluriformes > Clariidae > Clarias > Clarias macrocephalus. The sequence goes on from JAAGKR010012782.1 coordinate 612, forward strand.
AGTCATCCTTCCTGCACCTTTCAAACTGCTTCACTGAAGGACAAATAACGAACTGGTCGAAATTAAATTTTGTAGCCATCTTGAAGAAAAAACAACTAAACACTCCCCTACCACAAAGACAAATGCCCCAGCCAAACACAAGTGCACTGAAACAAACGGTACAGAGCGAGAAAAAGCAACGGTCGAGCCCCCAATTCTGTTACGCCCCGGTCTAGGTCGGGCCGTAACAGGAATGAAAAAAAAAGGAAAAAGGAAAGAGGAAAAGGAGATGAGACCAAAAGTGCGTTTGCTTAGTGTTTATTTACAAACAGTGAACAAGCAAATCCCCAAAAGGTGGCCGTGAGCTTCAGAAGCCGACAAGGCCAAAACAATAAACAAAATGCCCTCTACCTAGTACCAACGTGAAACAACTAACCTGCACCAAAACTAAAGAAAAAGAAATACAAAGTTCTTCCCTTACTCCCTTACTAACCACAAACCAAGAGAAAACAGGGTGTAAACAAAATGGCGTCGACTCCCTACTAAGCCACCATTTACAAAACTATGTACAAATATATACAACACGTATTTACAATCGGGCAACAAGAACCAAACAAGGGCATACACAAAAACGTAGTCGGAAACGTAGCTCGAGGTCGTACACAATATAATTTTACAAATTATCAACAGAAAAACAGTAAGCAAAGACCTGGTCTAAAGTATTGTTGTCTGAAGGCCTTAAGTAGGCCTCTGGGTTTCCTGGATACCCAATCATCTGGCAGGAGGCGGGACCAACAAAGGGCAGGCAGGGCAGCAACCAATAGATTGCAGGTACACTGAAGAGGTGGGGACCTGCAACAACAAGAGAAGAAATGCCCCCTCCCACCAGTAGAGACATAGCACACCTAACCAGACACAAAACAAATAAACTCAATATCGTAACAGTGGCCAATTTGGAATCAGCTCACACTGCATGCGTTTGAGCTGTGGGAGAAAACCGGAGTACCCATGGGAAACCCAGCAAGCACAGAAAAGAACATTCACACTCCACACACATAGACCAGAGGCAGGATTCAAACCTTCAATTGCGGTTGTAATAACTACTAAGTCACCATACTGTCCATTTAACTCAATTCAAAAGTTCCCCAAATATCCCCATTCTCGTACATCTCAAGGTTGATCCTGATACCTAGCATGTGTACCTGTGTAGATGACCCATGGCCCTGGCCGAAAAGAAGCAGAAAAGTCAATATGACTTAAGAGTTAACAATATGAGTTACACAGAAATGCATTATATGCATGCTTCTTTAAGTAGATTGCATTTTAGTTAAGATTTTAGTTAATTTTTGGTTAAGAGAAAGTTTTAAGAGAAAGTGGTCATACGGTTTATATGTTTATTTAAAATATTAATGCATACAAAAATACTAATTACATTTCTAATGATCACTGATGGTGTTATTATTGCGTTGTTGTATATTTCTTGCAAAAGTAATTAACTAGTTATCAACTATTAATTAACCTAGGACTAAAATTAAATGTAAAATAATTAAATATGTAAGATTTTTTTTTTTTTTTTTTTTTTTTTTTGCAGGTTGTGAACAATACATGAGACAAGGACCTTCAGTAAACATTAGCATTTATAGTATCATCATTTGTCATATTTATGGTAAACATTAGGGATAAAGTTCTCCATCTTTAATTTATGCTTTGTTTTTAAATCACCGTATACAGTTGGCTAGAGAGTTACAACCTGAAGCTGTAATTCTAAGCCCACTGCATCTGTTTCCAAATTGCCTGACAACTCAGCATTGTTTTTCTGTGCTCCACCTTGTGCAGGTTCTTCAGGACCTTCAGGGCAGTGTGTGTGTGTGTGTGTGTGTGTGTGTGTGTGTGTGTGTGTGTGTGTGTGTGTGTGTGTGTGTGTTAAAGAGTGTTACATTTATCCCCCTCACCTGGCAAGCTCATGATGGGCAATTTCTTCTCATACTGAGCCAATACTAGAACTTCTCTTTTTTTTGCCTCTCTTAATTTCTCCCTCCAGAAAATGTGCGACTGGAGGCTGACAGCAGATGCTATTGTGATAAATGGACTTTTACAACAATGAAGCATCATTTTTTTTCTCCCTTAGTCTTGATACCTGATGGATTTTGGATCTTGGCTTGATCCAGACCTTCATTCCTGCACAACACAACAAGCTTTTCTAACAAGCAAAAATAATAATAATAAAAAAAAAAATTGTAGGAAAAAAAAAGAGAAAGAAATGAAACATATTTTACTTATTCTTATTTGTTTTATCACATCTATCAGTACAAGTTGTAAGAGGGTTTATATAATAACTGTGTGCAGTAGATCACAAAATTGTTTGATAAGGATAAAAATGATCTCTGTCGCAAGTTTTTCATGCGATGGAATGGACCCTATGAGTAAACTGAGCTATAAATCTTCCGATGTCTGTGAAGATTCTCAGTCATCCAGGTGGAGGTTATCAGGAAGTTGAGTCATGTCATCTGGACTTAGAGTTTCACTACTCATCCAAGTTTCTGAGTAGAAGAAGACTTCTTCAGAGACGAAAGAACAACAAGAAAGAAGGCCAGGTGACAATATACTGTACATTTTGGATGGGCTTTGAATCCAACAATACGAGAGTGAATAGAACTCGTGGATGCTCTTCACATAGACAAGTTGTTGCTGAAATGCAAAGCCTGTGGTACCTAGATTGATGGACAGATAGATAGAGATATACTGACCTATAAAACATATTTGACAGTTTGATAGCCAAACGAGATAATTCCATTGTTGCAGTTTTGAGAATATTGCAAACTGATATAAATTTTGTTTGAGTCACAAGGGGGTTAAAAACCAAAATATTTTGGGTTCTATAAATATAAATAAATAAATAAATAAATAAATGATATATAAACACATTTAGAGGCAGGGTGGCTTAATTATTAGCACTGTGGCCCTGCACCTCCAGACTCGAGGGTTCAATTTCTTCCTTGGGTCTGTGCGTATTGAGTTTGCATGTTTACTCCGGTTTCGTCCCACGGGCCAAAGATTAAGCTAATTGGAGTCTCTAATTTTCACTCAGAGACTGGATGTGTGTATGTGTGTATGTGTGCTTGTGCCATGTGATCTGCCACTCTGTCCAGGCCCTGTGCCCCAAGTCCCCTTGGATATGCTTTTGAGCCTCCTCATACGCAGTATAGAGAAAGAGTGCGAATACATATACTGCATAACGAACTAATGCTTTCATTGTGAGTCAAAAAGAAAGTAGGGGCAGCAAATTAAAAAAATTGTGAAAAAAAAGTGTTAAAACTTTTTAATTACAAAAATTGTTGAAAAACATGAAATAGTGAGCAGTATAAATACTTCAGTACTGTAGCTTACAGTATCATCAGCCTCTATTTTTAACAGCTTTATTTTCACTTCAGTACTTGCCGACAGCTCAGTATAATGTCCGTTCGTGAATCATCGTCCTGCGTGTCTGTCAATCGTCCCCTAAGGTTAAAATACAACAGGACTAGTGGACAAAGTGGACACAACTTCATCACATGCACATCGCTTGCATTTCATGTCACTCGTACACAAATCATGTGAGCATCTTTTAAACATTATCTTTTAAACATTATTCCTCTTTTTAAATTTTCTTCAAAAAAAAAAAAAATATATATATCTATATATATTCCACAGGTGCATCAAGTCTCCCAGTTAGAGCAATCTGCAGATGTTAATCCATGCACCTGCCTAACTAGATATATGATTATGATGTATAATTGTGTTATTTTTATTTCATTTATTTATTTTTATTATCACATTCTCATAATGTTTTTGAAAATGTGTTGCATTTATTAACCAATTATGAAAAAAAAAACAAATACAAGAAATCAAGCTGTAAGAAAAGCATTTGGATTTATAGTCTACCACTGCTTGTTGAACTATTCTGTGCTGGCTCGGTGAAGCATAAATGTTGTTTCAGTCTACAAATTGTGAATGGACTCATTGATGCAACCCAGGACGTTAAGACATTTGACCACACTATTCTCATTCATCTGACTTAAACACCTGGAGGTTGATTAATATCAGTCTTCCACATTCGGTGTCCTCTCCACATAAAGTTTTTAAGTAGTAAAACATGAACATAATGGCAGGTATGACCTTTATGACAATATTATTTGATATACAGCCATAGTCCAGTATAAATGGACAGATGGCTGGACAGACAGACAGACAGACAGACAGACAGACAGATAAACAGATGAATCTATTGATCCAGAAGGAAATTCCAGATATCTGACAGCAACAGAGTTGGTAAAACAAAGTCAGGTTGTAGATACAAAATATATAAGAAGCATATGAATAAAGGGGAGAATGTCCGGCCATCAGTTCATGACTTGATCTGTAACACACCAGCAAGTTCACCTCTGAATGTCTAAAAAGAAAAAAACAAAAATGAAGGTTTTGTAGTTTCCCAGTCAAAGTCTGGACGTGAATCCACTTACGATCCATAAACAGGTCGGACATGTTTGAAAACTCTCCAATGTGGCTGAACTAAAGCAATTCTGCAAAGTAGAGTGGGCCATAATTTCTCCACAGCCATGTAAATGACTCTTACTTAATAAATGAACGACTTTATTGCAGGTAGGTTCGGGTAGCGTTTTATTTTTTTTTTTTCTTAATAAATTAAATCATTTAAAATATACTTTAAATAGTTTCTTTGTGTAATGTAAGATTTTTTGATCATCTCAATTTAAATGTGTTTAGATTTCACGATGCTACGTGTTTATATAGAAGAAGTAGAAATAAGTTAATTTCAAGTAGAAATGTAAACTGAGAACTTCTAGTTTCACTTAAGTAACATTTTACCAAGGGTATCACTACTTTTACTTAGGTCCACTCAGGCTTGTGTATTTCGGTGCATCATACTTTTTTTTTTTCTTCTTCTTCTTCTTCTTTTTTTTTTAATGGCTATGATATATGTTTAAAATAAATCTTTTTAAAGAAATTGCACCTGAAGTATAAGCCTGGGGTGTGTATACTGTCTGTCACTCCCTATTCACAGAGACATTTTTTTTTTCAGTTTTATATTACTGGATATAATTGCAAGAACCTGAAGCTTGTCACTTCACATCCTACACCTGGCAAGGAGCAACTGTTATAGATTTTCTGCAGCAACAAGGGTCATTTTCTATATATTAAACCCGAGAAAAAAAATGGTTAGAAGCATTATTTGATTTGGCCCATAGAGAAAAAGGTTCTCAGTAACCCAGTAACATCTCCAAGACTTGACTACAAGTAAAGCATGTTTATCAGACCCTACCGTAAATTGTTAAATATCCAGAGAACCCTTTAGGACTTCTTCTTTTTTTTTTTTTTCTTTTTTTTTTCTTGTGACTAAAAGAATTTACTTCCTGCAACTCCACTCCTTCCTACAAATTTTTAGAGGGGGGTAAGTGAAGTGTATTTTATGTTTACTCAATAGACCTGTCATGCACTGACAGCGCGCTGGCTCACTGTGAGATACATTTGTAGATTTACAGCGCTGGGTTTTCCAGCTCTGGGTGTGAGCTGACAAATGTTATTACTCCCACACAAGCCTTGCATACAATAGCTCTGATTGGCTAATGATTGCCAACTCAGTGTCTATAGTTTCAATACTTTTAAGAATCATAAATAATGGGTCTCTTAAAAAAAAAAATAATATATATATATATATATATATATATATATATATATATATATATATATATATATATATATTGATATATGTTGTTGCCTTATAAACACTATACATGTAGTAAAATAAACATACTCTAGAGTTGCTGTTAGTCTTTCGGGTGCTCCCATTGACAGGTCACCACATCCAAAGGTTGGCGCAGGTTTTACACCGCTCGCCCTTCCTGACACAACCCTCTCATTTTATCCAGGCTTGGGGCCGAGACTGCATCCAGTGGCGGCGGTTTGAGCTTTTGAAGGGAATTGAATCCACATGGCAGGCGTGAATCCTACAGTACCACCGAGCCACCAATGCAGATAGAGTACTCCTTTTTAATTACAAAAACAAGCAGCGATTTGCGATTTTCATTTTTAAAAGATAAAAAATATTTATTTTTAGAGAAATAGTGTTGTCTGAAAAAGACAGTACACATGTGATTATACTAAAGCAAACATTGGCAGAAAAGCCAGATTGCTGCAGCGGCTTAACAACCGGTGTCCAAACAAGCGTGAGAAAAATCGCACATCAACCAAAATTTGGGATTTACCATGAGTAAAGCCGCGTAAACAAACCCTGGAAACAGGTGACGAAACAATGACAGGTGTCATCGTAATTGATTTCATAAACCATTGAAACAAATCAGAAGGATTTAGCCAGAGATGTGTGAAACACTGGGGGAGAAAAAACACACACCAGCATCAACTACTGCTATGTATAAGGAAGGGGGGGGGGGGGTAGGGGGGAGTTTCTGTTATAAGATTTATACTATAATAGATTTTTTACATCTGTAAATAATATGTGCATGCTAATTTAACTAGATTAGAGCTTGCTAATGAATGTGCGGGGTTCTGGGTCACACGAGCAAAAAAAAAAAAATACAACTAGTATAGAGCATGTGTTTCAAGGGACGATCAAGTCAAAGTGGGACTTGAGTGGGATGGTGATGAGGCTCTTAGCTGCAGTACAACATTTAAATGGTGCAAACGTTTAAAAGAAGGCGGTGTAATCGCGTGTGACGATCCCAGCCGAGGCGGCCTGGGGCCCACTGAAGTCGTTCCCGTGAGCATTCAGCGAGTGGTTTATATATAAAAGGTTTTTACTCTCATAACTGTGTTCTGTTATTGTGCAAAAGTCTGCCTGCTTTGACTTCTCCATCCCTTGCACAATTCAGACGCCAGTTTGGACCATGGCTTGCTGGGACAGTAAGGTAAAGCCGCCGCCTCACAGGTGTCTGGTTCAGTCTTGACCTCAAGTTACTATTTGTGCAAAGTTGTTCATGTTACAGACCTCACGATGTACGCATGTGTGGGTTTTCTCTGGATTCTTTGGTTTACTCGAACCTGAATTTTTCACTTATCATTTCTTTCTTTTTTTTTGTAAAACTGACAAAAATGGTTTCAAGACATTTGTCTGCCCCAGGGCTCAGTTTGACCCACAACTTGTCAGTTTATTGAACTTTTATGGAGGGCACTTAACTCTGTTTTAGTTCTCAAGGAAGGAGTTGCTTGTTGAATGTAATCACACTGTGTAGCTGGTGTTGCTAGTGATAGATTGTGCTGCATCTAGAAGCAGGATAACTCGTTGGAATAGTAATTTGAGATGTGATGATACCCTGGCTTTTCCTTCTGCGGGTTGTAAACAGCAAGGCTAATTATTGTTGGTGGATTCTCCTGGGCATGGTGCTTCTAGACTATTAATAGTTTTTCTCTTTCCCTTTCTCTTTGCACATTGGCGGTGGTCTTTTAAACTACAGGGTGGCCATTTATATGGATACACCTTAATAAAATGGGAATGGTTGGTGATATTAACGTCCTGTTTGTGGCACATATGTCATATGTCAGGGGGCAAACTTTTCAAGATGGGTGGTGACCATGGTGGCCATTTGGAAGTCGGCCATCTTGGATCCAACTTTTGTTTTTTCAATAGGAAGAGGGTCATGTGACACATCAAACTTATTGGGAATTTCACAAGAAAAACAATGGTGTGCTTGGTTTTAACGTAAATTTATTCTTTCATGAGTTATTTACAAGTTTCTGACCACTTATAAAATGTGTTCAATGTGCTGCCCATTGTGATGGAAAGAAGAAAAGAGAGCCACGTTCAGTTAGTTTTTTTGCTAAGACGAATCATAAATTAAGGTTAACTGAGGATTAATGTATATTTGTTTTGTATTTACTTCATTTGCTTTGATTGTTTTTTCATATGCATAAATACGATTGTAATGTCGCTTGTTTTGTGGCTGGAACGGATCATCTGCATTTACACTATTTGCTATGGAAAAATGCGCTTCGCAATATGAAATTCGCCTTAAGGACTCGCCTCCAGAGCGGATTACATTTATATATGCCGAGGTACCGCTGTATTTAAACATTTGCATACTTCATGCTTGACAAACACACATGCACATACAGTACACACACCTCCCCCTTTATTTGGATGGTACAGATTTTGATGTCTTGGTGCATTTTTATGCGCTGTGGATTTAGGTTGTTTTTTGTTGTTAAATAAATTGGTTTTCAATTTGACCTCCATTTGTGTGTCCACTCTCTCTGGCATGGCACCAGTAACAAAAGTGTGGTTCTTTATTGGGTTATGGGCTAAATTGTAGGTACAGTAACTTGATAAATAATTAGTTTTGGTTGGGGTTTTCTTTATCTTGAAACTTTGTATTCTGGTGGTTTTTGGTGAGTGTGAGTTCATGTAACACATGATGTCATGGTTGTAATGTTTTTTTTTTGTGTGTGTGTGTGTGTGTGTGTGTGTGTGTGTGTGTGTGTGTGTGTGTGTTCGGAAGTAGAAAATAGACATTTGTTAAAGGAGACATACTTTGAAGTTTGTTCCCAGTCAGAGCGCCACATCTGACTCAGCCAAGGAGTGGAAATGTGGGATAGTGATTCAGAAGCAAAGCATGATGTGAGGATTATCAAACCTGGACCAGAGGAGCCGAACTCTGGGGAACCTCTGAGAGGCACAGTACAGTACAGGTTAAAACCTCTTACAGACTGTATGTGAGCTTTAATGAGAAACAACTGAATGTACACTTGCAGTACATTTATGTGTACAGTATATTCAATTACTCTATGTTTATTTTGTATTTAGAGTTATTTTTCAATGTGTCTGTTGACTACTAAATTTGATACATGATAATGCATATCCATTTCTCTATGCATCTTTTTTAAATCAATCATTATACAATTTTGATTTAATTGCACAAGCTAATTGAGATCCAGAAAGTGCGGATAAGTGAACGCTACTTATGTCAACAAGGTGGAAAAGATGAGCACACTAAAAAATGCTGGGTTATTTTTACTACCCAAACGCTGGGTTGCCTCTGTTTCTGGGTTATTTACAGGGAGTTGGGTACTTTTTGTTTAACTTTTGGGTTAGCTAATGACAGCTAACTTCACAGACAAGACCGCCCCTCCCCCGGAGTTCACCGGTGTATTCAGTGGCTGTGTCAGCTTTGTGTCTTTTTTTTTTTTTTTTTTGAACATTTAAGAGGAAATGTAAACTTTAAATATAAGGTCTGTATACACACTTTCACTCACCTATGACTGAATTTGCTCACTGTATGTAACATTTATTACTGTTACCGTGTTAACATTACACTCAAACTTTCAGCCTGGTCTGTGCTATAGCATGCTAATTTATCTGACAATTACTGCTAGCGAGCCAAACCACAGAGCCCCACCTGTGTATGAAAGAAACTGCAAAAATGTCTGAGCTTTTTAGCTTTCTTTGTAGAACACTTGCAGGGTGTATGAAGGGGGTGAAGTGATGAATGAAAGCTAAACTGTTAACTGTAGTGCCAGCATGACGCTAGCATTTAGCTAGGTTGCTAGCGTTAGCAGCCACATATAAAAAGCTGAGGTGTTACAAAACACTAATCTTCTTACAAATATGCATACTAGCCAAGCCTCTCGATTTTTCCATAAACTTTTACTTTCTTTAATTTCTTTCTTTCTGAGGTTGGAACCGACACCGTGGAATATCTCCAGCAGGCTGAAGTGTCAAGGCCGAACCCCTACATCCTTGATGTTGGGAGATGATGACCAGCACTGCTCTCAGGCATTAGTGCTTCTGAGTAATAGTATCGTAATGATGTCGCTGTTGAACTTGTTTTGTATTATCTGATCTTGTGCTTTTCAAAAATAAATATAAATATTTTTTCTATGTTTTGTACAATTAATTGGGTGTTATTTATTGTATATATGTATGGTTTGCAAAAACCAAAAAGTGTTTTTTGTAATAGACCAGTATGTCAAAGTAATTTAACTGTTTAAACTGTTTTACCCATAGACATGTAAAACATAACAATAATAATTACAGAAATAAGAATTAACTCAGCATTATAGTTAAATATGACCCAGCATTTGGATTGAATATTTTACCCATCTTGCTGGGTTAAATAAATAACCCAGTACAGCAGTACATTACAAATGTGTGAAGAGCAGTTTTCTAGTTTTGCCGCCGCACCTCACGGCGACGGTAAGCAGTTGCTGGCTTTGACCACTGAGTGGTGCTATATAACTATAGACTGACACGTCAAACCTTATTTCATTCTCTCAAGGATTAATGAGCCGCAGCTCCTTTAGAGCTTCACGTAGTAGCGGATAAAATCAAGTGCAACATTGTACTTAAACGAATTCATAATCACGGTACTAAAATTACAGTACAAATGTGGAATAAAATTTTTATTAGTATCGAATTTAAGCAAAGTAAATGTTAACACAGTGAGCCTTTAGATTTTATCATGTGTAATTAGAAAGCCTACGCGTGTACACTGTAAACCCAAATGCTCAAAGTAATTAAACACATTGAGTACTGTTAGCAATAGATTTTTATTTATTTTTATTTTTATTTTTTTATGTCACATCATCATGTAAAGCGAAACTGGGCAACATAGTGGCTGTCATGATTGAATTAAATGTGTTCAGCAGACTTTTAGAGAATGTTGAAGCTACAGTAATATACGTAAAGGATGTTGTTGGTTGCTGTTGCAGTTACTCCAGCTGTCACGGGCTACTATAAAAAGCTGCGGGAACTGGTAAAGGCCGAGATTAATGAAGGATTTTAAACTGAAGTTTTTTGGTAGTGCTTTCATTGTTTCACATTATTCCCAACAACCTTTGTAATTAAAAAGATTTTCTCAGCACTAAAGTTTAACACTTTTAATTATTTCCCTTGTTCCAAGTTCTTTCCAGTGACTCATAAAAGTGCACATCAAAGCATTAAAACTTAACCAACATTTTACATATTCATGCGAAATTGCAGAACTCAACTGCATCCTGATTCATTGATTATGATTGATTGTGTTTGTACTTTTTTCTGTATTTCTTTTTCCCATTATGATATTATTAGCGTGTCAAATGTATCACATCAACCTGCTTTTATTGATGATGTCAGTTGTTATATTCTAAAATGAATAGAAACATCTGCGGAAAAGAAAATGTTTTTGAAAACTCCGGGTAAGCGTCCACTCGGGAGGGGCTGATTAAGATTGGTGGAAGTTAGTGGAAAGTGTAACCTGAGCTTTACTTACTAAAGCCTGAAAAACAACAATGAACTCAAATATCTCCATATTACGAGCCTGGCAGTGCATCTATGCATCTGAGCCGTAAACTTCAGGCAAAGAAGGAATTACAACCAGGTAGTAAAGATGACATTTTTATTTGGGATGTAAATACCTTTGAACTGAAGCAAACGTTCTGTATGCTAACCTCGCTCCCTTTTTAAAATCCATTGTGCCGGAGTGACATACTGTATACTGTATGAATATCATCATCGCTGTTGAGTTACATATGGATATTTTGGTCTAATAATTTAATAGACATGGGCTTCATTCGTCTTTGGTGCTAGTGCCTTCTATGTTTTTTTATGACTCCACCAGCAGGGCTAACAAAATATGCTCATTTTACAATCACATCTGTTGCATGCCGTGACTAGTGCTGTATAATAAAGACCCAGATGGTGGGTAGGAGGGAATGTTTTTTAGTTTATTTATTTATTTATTTATTTATTTATTTATTTTCAGCTCAAACCACTGAGGTTTTCTCCTCCAGCCAATCACATCAACCTCAGGGTCAGGACGCTTCAGTTCTAAAACTCTCGGTTTAATGGACACCGGCATACAGTATGAAACCCTGTATTTAGTTCCGAAGTGGGCGATTACTGCAACGGCACGGCAATATGATAATATCATAATCAGTGACGGTGCTCAGGCAACGGGTTCGGAATGCAGAGCCAATGCATAAAAACCGAGACGACGGGAGGAAAAAATAGAGAGATTTAGGACTTGTTGTGAAAATGTTGTGTTTGTTCGATGAGCAGTGGACTCCATATATAATGTCACCATTCAATTTTCATGCGGCTCTCCAGCAGCTCCCTGGTGTGGCCTTAAACAAACCTCACTCGCCTCAGTACAGATCGATACACGGGAAAACCCTGGTGTGTCGATGCACAACACGAGTAAATCATTACTGTTCACAGGTTTCCTACTTCTGTTCGTGTTGCTGTGTGTGTGTGTGTGTGTGTGTGTGTGTGTGTGTGTGTGTGTGTGTAGTGCATAAGGTAGATACTGTACAACAGGTAGGAGGGATTCAAAACACATCTGGTGTGTCTTCTTTTGATCTTATAAATCAAATCCTACTCAGCTTATATTGCTTCCAAACATTATATATGTTTTTGTTTGTTTGTTTGTTTTAGAACTTTGTGAAATCAATCTGTTACATCCGTCTCACAAAAGAAAAACATATATATTTTTTCAGAGCAACTCCTAAAAATAAATAAATAAATAAATAAATAAATAAATAAATCACCTTCCATTTTCATTTTCTATCATTTTAAACAATCTGGATGAAAGTTTCAATTTTTTATTTCTTTCATATGGTGTTGTTTGAATGTTTGATTCTTTTATGATTAACGCCATTCAAAAGTTTGGACACATTTTATGACTCCATGGTCTTTCCTTATTTTATTTAAATTTTTTCTTACATTATGAACACAATGCTAAAGTCGTCCAAAACACACAATAATCTCCTCTGAACAGTCGATATTGAGATGTTTCTGCTGCTTCTGCTCTAATCTGAGGTGCTGGTTGTTAATTGGTGATTTCTGATTGGCTGCTGACTCTAAATTAACTTCTCTTGATGGGTTTTGCAAACGCACTCGACACGATACTGTTCTTGTAAGAACGGTTCCAGAACAGCTGATCTCTGATCTTTAAAGTGTTGTTGGTGCTACTAAATTATCTAAGATGTTCCATATGTGATCTTTCAACAGTTTTAAAATATTTTTAAAATTAGCCTATAATGTAGAAAATACATCTAAACTTGTATCCAAACTTTTGACTGGTATGTCATGACGAAAATATTTGACACTGGATGACCGCATACTGCTCGCTGCACCGCTAACACATTACAGGAACTCGGCTGGGAGTAAATGGCAGCAATTCACTGCCACACCGATGCACTTATTCCAACATCTCACCAACAAATTGGAAACCATCAAGGTAGTTTTGTTTGTTTTTTTGAGCAAAGTCAAATGTATGATATTTTTTTTATTATTATTCAGAAAACCAAAGACTAACCGTGATAGAACTCGCACTGCATGTTAAATAAATGACAGCACAAAATGTCCAAGTAGAACCTTGTCTATGACAAAGAACTAATTAAATAAATAAATAAATAAATAAAAATAATGCCGTACAATCAAAGGAAAAGTTTTAGATAATGTTCGCCTGTAACATGACATTGTTGTCTGTGTAGGAACTCAACCTCACAGCTCTTATCCTGGAGACCAGCCAGATAGCATCTACCTATTTGATTTAAAATAGATAACTGTGATGGTGGGGGTGAGAAATGTCAAAGTGCCAGTGTTTTATCTGTTTAACGATTTATCCATCTCTAACATGGGCGCCTTCAGGAATAGCTCTGATTAAAATGGTTTAGAGCTTAGAACTTAGAACACAAGTAACTGCAAATACATTAGAAACTATATATACACTCACCTAAAGGATTATTAGGAACACCTGTTCAATTTCTCGTTAATGCAATTATCTAATCAACCAATCACATGGCAGTTGCTTCAGTACATTTAGGGGTGTGGTCCTGGTCAAGACAATCTCCTGAACTCCAAACTGAATGTCAGAATGGGACAGAAAGGTGATTTAAGCAATTTTGAGCGTGACATGGTTGTTGGATGTCAGACGGGCCGGTCTGAGTATTTCACAATCTGCTCAGTTACTGGGATTTTCACGCACAACCATTTCTAGGGTTTACAAAGACTGGTGTGAAAAGGGAAAAACATCCAGTCTGCGGCCGTCCTGTGGGTGAAAATGGCTTGTTGATGCTGAAGGTCAGAGGAGAATGGGCCAACTGATTCAAGCTGATAGAAGAGCAACTTTGACTGAAATAACCCCTCGTTACAACCGAGGTCTGCAGCAAAGCATCTGTGAAGCCACAACACGCACAACCTTGAGGCGGATGAGCTACAACAGCAGAAGACCCCACCGGGTACCACTCATCTCCACTACAAATAGGAAAAAGAGGCTACAATTTGCACCAGCTCACCAAAATTGGACAGTTGAAGAGTGGAAAAATGTTGCCTGGTCTGATGAGTCTCGATTTCTGTTGAGACATTCAAATGGTAGAGTCAGAATTTGGTGTAAACAGAATGAGAACATGGATCCATCATGCCTTGTTACCACTGTGCAGGCTGCTGGTGGTGATGGTGTAATGGTGTGGGGGATCTTTTCTTGGCACACTTTAGGCCCCTTAGTGCCAATTGGGCATCGTTTAAATGCCACAGCCTACCTGAGCATTGTTTTTGACCATGTCCATCCCTTTATGACCACCATGTCCCCATCCTCTGATGGCTACTTCCAGCAGGATAATGCACCATGTCACAAAGCTCGAATCATTTCAAATTGGTTTCTTGAACATGACAATGAGTTCACTGTACTAAAATGGCCCCCACAGTCACCAGATCTCAACCCAATAGAGCATCTTTGGGATGTGGTGGAACGGGAGCTTCGTGCCCTGGATGTGCATCCCACAAATCTCCATCAACTGCAAGATGCTCTCCTATCAATATGGGCCAACGTTTCTAAAGAAAGCTTTCAGCACCTTGATGAATCAAGTAGTATTGAACCTTGTAGAATTAAGGCAGTTCTGAAGGCGAAAGAGGGTCAAACACCTTATTAGTGCGGTGTTCCTAATAATCCTTTAGGTGAGTGTGTGTGTGTGTGTGTGTGTGTGTGTGTGTGTGTGTGTGTAATAAATA
>JAAGKR010012783.1:0-15585 GCA_011419295.1 Clarias macrocephalus
GTGTGTGTGTGTGTGTGTGTGTGTGTGTGTGTGTGTGTGTGTGTGTGTGTGTGTGTGTGCGTCAGTCACTCTTTACCAGGACTCAGGATGTGTAGGTGTGTAATTTCATGTCTAATCTGGGATGTCAGTGCATTAAACAGGACTGAGGCACCTGAAGGGCAGAGAGAGAGAGAGAGAGAGGGAGGGAGAGAGAGAGGGAGAAAGAGAGGGAGAAAGAGAGAGAGAGAGACAGAGAGGGAGAGAGAGAGAGAGAGAGAGAGAGAGAGGGAGAGAGAGAGAGACAGAGAGGGAGAGAGAGAGAGAGACAGAGGGAGGGAGCTGTGCTAATGTTATAATAAAGGAATAATCACATCAGGGTCATCTATGACACGGGAGTGTAGAGAGCGTGAGAGGTGTTTTAATAGGATCTGTCACAGAGAAATGTGTGTGTGTGTGTGTGTGTGTGTGTGTGTGTGTGAGAGAGAGAGAGAGAGAGAGTGCATATAACAAAAAGACAAAGAGTACATGAATGTGTGTGTGTGTGTGTGTGTGTGTGTGTGTGTGTGTGTGTGTGTGTGTGTGTGTGTGTGTGTGTGTGTGTGTGTGCACACAAAAAAAAAGTAAAGTGAGGTGAGCTGTGAAGAATTAATACTCACGTTAGAATGCATAATTAACTTATGAATCCTAGAGGGAGGACAGAAGGGGGAAAGTGTGTGTGTGTGTGTGTGTGTGTGTGTGTGTGTGTGTGTGTGTGTGTGTGTGTGTGTGTGTGTGTGAGATAGAGAGAGAGAGAGGAAAACTAGTAATGTTCATAGTCAGCAATTTGCTTTGTATCTCATTTGCATATTGCTGCATTTCACCTGCTTTGCTAGTCCCGCCTACTTAACATTTCTAACAGTTGCTCCGCCTCCTGTCTCTGGACATTGCTAACTCTTGTTACTCCTGTCAGTGTGAACACAAAAGTAAGTCTTTGGTCTTGGTCACATGATCACGCTTCAGGTAAAGAAATAAACAACACAACAATTAATAGAATGATTAACGAGCTAATGATTAAAGATTAGACAAAAGTTTTTGCATTTCTGAACATTTCCATCACACTTATCATTCAGCGACGGCGTGTTTAGAAACAGGGAAACTCCCAGATCCGTAGGAGACCCCAGACTCCAGACTGCTTTCAGCAACCACGCGTTTCTTCTAAACACACCTTGTGTGTGGAGTCTGATGCAATGTGCTCCAGATTCTCTAACTGGCACATAATTAATGAGGAATTCATGAAATAATTCATCTGAGAGAGTCTTTACACACACACACACACACACACACACACACACACACACACACACACACACACACAAGGATTTGATGCATGGTGCTAGAATGAGATGATCTGCATTAGCACACGACTCGCTGAATATTCATTCGGACGAGATTTATCGATCAGAGCATCCGTTAGGTCTTAATTAACTGGCATATCTCACACAATAAATACATTCCACATCTCCGCTTTTAATGTCACGTCACTAATTAGACTCCGTTTATTTTCAGAAGGTCCAGAAAGGGATTATGGGTAATCGAAATGGAGTGCAAGGGAGACAGTGTGTATGTGTGTAAATGATTTAATAAAGCTGGGCCCTGTTTTGTAGGTGTGTACACTTTGTCTCCCTAATGTGTGTGTGTGTGTGTGTGTGTGTGTGTGTGTGTGTGTGTGTGTGTGTTCTCTGTGTCCTGCCATAACAACAGAAGGCGTCCTCCCGCTGCTGGAGGGAATAAGCACAGCTCTAATTAAAAAGGCTCTTTGATCACTCTCTCGTGCCTTTTTAAATTCCTCCTCCTCAATTAGAGTTGTCGGGTTTTTTTGCCCCATGATCCCAGCTGCATGCAGGGCGAGAGACATAGAGACAGAACGGTAAGACAAAGAGAAAGAGAGAGAGAAATCATAATTATATATCTTGTCATTGGATTTCATGAAAAATACAAGAAGAACCCCGAAACCAGGGGCTAAACACACACAAAGTGAGAGAGACAAATGAGACCAAAGAAACTAAGAGTACCAGCGCACACTCAGGTTCGGATCCCCCAGGAGGTGTTGATTAATTCTCTATAATGTCTGTTTGCAGCTGCAGTATTAAAGCGAGAACTTGTTTTATGAACATTTAATGTAACTCTAGACGGATCAAACTGTGTCCAACAGTGAAGAAATGCAAACAACCTGCTGTGGTGTAAGAGTAATAAAACACTTCAGGACATACTCCAGTAGTTAAATAATCAACTTCGGGATAGTGAGGGTAACTGTGGTCTCTCCATCACATCTCTCTGTCACTACACACGTTTATTTTTCACACCCAGTGTGTTTAATTAGCTGTGCCACATTGAGTAGATGAGCCGAACCCGATGCTCAAAACTCCTTAACATATAATGAATTATCTGACATTATGATGTAAGATAATTACACCCACACACACACACCCACACCCACACACACACACACAAAAAATACACGACTCGTCAAACTGTCACACTCCCTCACAGTGACACGCTGCGTGCTAAATGGATTCATCCTGAAATTATACAGTAGGGTGAGTCTCAGTCGCGTGGACACCGAGACCTAATTACACACAGAAGACCAAAGATCTCGCACTCGAGTTAGCAGATTAGCATGTGGCTTAAAGATTAGCCACGTGTGGCTAATCAATGTGAACCCTAGGTGTGGTCATTTACATTTTACTGCTATCCAACCTCCTTTATTACTTGATATGCGCTATAGTACTGTAGTGCTGCAGGTCTATTTGCAGGCAAACCCGCAGACAGCTACACTGGCAGATCCATGGCCACCCTTACGCGTGGCCGCTAGGGGACAACGCCGTAGAGGAAGTCACGGGAGATGTGTGACACCTGGTCTCATGCTTTTATAGTCCCCCTATGTGTTGCACTTGGCATGCATGCGGACATTAGTTTCACACTCTGTATAAGAGCTGATCTATGGCACTCCAGTATAGGGTGGAAGAAAGTGTTGAAAAGAAAAAGAGAAATGTCAAAAGAAAAGAAACAAAGAGAAAAGCCAAAGAAAACAGAAGTATTGAAACAAAAAGAAAAAATGTGTTATTTAAATATGTTTATTTATTCATTCATCCATGAGACATGATGTATCTGCACGAGGCCGATAGTGTGCCACTCCCGCGGTCTGTTACCACACTGCTTCCCCCATGCACTGTGACTCATACATAACACACTGCTCATCCTGGCGCTTTAACATCATAACACCGCGCACACTGCTAGCTTTCATTTTCCCTAACTTTTAGAGAAACTTTAACATCCTACTAACATCCTCTCTTCCTGGTGAAAATGTTTCATGCTTTCTGTATTATTAAGAGACAAATACACACCACACTTGATTTCATACGCTAGCTGTATAGACATGCTAGCATGGAACCAACCATGGAGAAATATTTTCCCTTTCAGGTGAGGTAAATCAATCTCTCTCTCACACACACACACACACACACACACACACACACACACACACACACACATATATAAATAAATCTATTATGATTTTGAGGAGCTGCTCAAAGGCAAGTTTTGGTGAATTGCAGGACGGCGTCTCTGCCTGCGTGATGATTCGGGCTGCTGAATCGCCTCCTAACAGGATTATCCGTCTGCATTTGCTAAGCCTTGTGAGTATGTGTGATACCCTGGACTGCACTCCATATAATAATGATGATGGTGTGTGTGTGTGTGTGTGTGTGTGTGTGTGTGTGTGTGTGTGTCTAATAGCACTTTAGCCTGAATTATTATGGCACATGAGCCACAATTTTCACGCCCGAACACTCACACACCACATGCAATATTTTCTTGAGGCTCAGGACAATGTTGGAGTCATGGGCAGATTATCCTCCATGTTAATATCATCTTCCCAGTTAAATTCCACTAATCTAACAGGATTTCTGACAGGAATTAAGTCATATTCATTATTGGATAAACTGACTCATGGTAATCATGACAAGATTTATAAGTAATATTGCAAATATTAGCTAAAACATGCTAACTTGACAAGATTTCTGGCAGGTTAGAACATGACTTCATACATAATGCTAACCATTTAGCTGATATCAGTGATTTTTTAAATGATAATTATATATTTAAAAAAAATCTTCTGGGCTAATATAAATTAGTTAACTGATATATGCTTACCTAACAGGATTTCTGAGAGGATATTTAAGTGTTCAGACATTCATAATCTGCACTAACATAAATATTAATTAAGTCAGACATTCTATCTTAATCAGACAGCATCTGACAGAAATTTAAACTATATAAAAATAGTCAAAATCTGCTAGTTTGATATGCTAAAATACACAAACATAGCAAAATTCATGACAGGATGTTTAAGTCATTACTATAAATGTTAGTAATTTTCATAACTAATGGTAAACAGCTATCTCATGTGTGTATTGTAATATGTGTAATGTATCATGATAATGCTAGTTAGCCAGCTAATATATAGACTAAGTTACAGCTAAACTGCATTAATCTAAAAGGGTTACTGACAGGAATTATGAGGAATATTAACCTAACAGGGTTTATGACAGGATATTTAAGTTAGGATTGTGAGTGTTTTTATCTATCTGACTAATGCTAACCAGCTAGCTAATATGTGCTAGCCTTGGAGAATTTCTGAGAGCATTACAAAATCATATTTTCATCTATCCAACATAGCATAAAAGTGCTAGTTAGCCAGGTAAAACACACTAACTTTTTTGACAGAAATTGTTTGTAATATTAAAGGCTTGTAATCATCTATGCTAATGCTAGCTAGCTAACTAAAATACTAATATATAAAATAGGTTTTCAAAATGTATTTTTAAAAATATAGGAGCAAAAACAGTGTCTGTTGAGAGAGAAAGAGAGAGAGAGAGAGAGAATCAGAAAAGGACAGATGGTGACAGACAAATGGACAGAGACTGACAGACAAAAAATTAAAGACCGAGATGAAAGAGACAAAAAGACAGAGGGAAAGAGACAGAGAGATGATGGAAGAGTGACAAAGATCTATCTGTCTATTTTTGCTCTTCATTAAATTCTTCTCACACTGATGGAGGAGAGAACACACTTGACACAGTGGTGTGTGTGTGTGTGTGTGTGTGTGTGTGTAACCGTGCTTTAGCCTGCATTATATGGAACACGAGCTACTGTTCTTACGCCAGGTCACTCACACACCACATACAACATTTTATTAAAACTCAGGATAATGTTCAAGCCTCTGAGTCATAGGCAAATTATACTTCATGCTAATACTATCTCACTAGCAAATCTGTGCTAATCTGACAGAATTTCTGAAAGGAATTGTAAATTATCTCCATAATAATTTAAGCTCTTTCTTGCTAATGCTGTTGTTTATAACAGGATTTGTAGGTAACATTAATATTCTGATTTGCTAATATTCTGTAAGAGCTAAAACAGGCTAACCTGACAGAATGTCTTTAGACACGCTTTGGAGGACACAGCTTCATAGATAATACTAACCAGTTAGCTAATGGGAGCTAAACAGACAGGAATTTTTAATTACAGTTTTAAATGACTATAATCTTCTGTGCTCATGATAATGAGTTAGTTGATATATGCTAACCTGACAGGATTTCTGAGAGGATATTTAAGTTATATTCATACATTTCTTCATATTTTGTGCAAATGCTAGTTAGAGAGCTAATATGCTGCAACATTAATTTTACAGTATTTGTCACAGGTTTTTTATGTTATTTTGAAAACTTTTCTTAGTCTTCCATGCTAGTGCTAATTAGCTAGCTGTTATAGACTAATCTGACAGGATTTCTTAGGTAATTTGTATAATATTCAAAATATTCTATGACAATGCTGGTTGGAGAGATAATATCAGTTAGCCTGACACACATTAAGTGTTAATAATAATAATAATAATAATAATAATAATAATAATAATAATTAAGTAAAATCCTTTTTCAAAAGTAAAAAAAATATTTTTAGGCTAATATACAACAACCTAATATGATTAATAAGCATCTAGCGAATATGTGCGAATATCTATCTGTCTGTCTGTCTGTCTGTATATCTGTCTATTTACCTTTATTATTGTCTCTCTTTATTACTCTGAACTTTTTCTGGGAACACTGATGGAGGGAAGAGATCACTTCTGTCCCAATGGTGTGTGTGTGTGTGTGTTTGTGCGTGCGTGCGTGCGTGCGTGTGTGTGTGTGTGTGTGTGTGAAATTGATTCTGGTTGTTAAGCTTTAGCTTTAAAGGCAAGCATGAATAAATGAAGATCCGCTCTCCTCTATCAGTTTTTAATTAGATACACTGTGTTCGTTCTTGTTCCTCTGTTCATCATTATCACGGTGGCCTTTTGGAGGAGTGAAAAAAAAACAGATGACAGAGGAACAGAGGAAGTTGTGAAGGCAAAGAGACCAAGAACTATTTAATACTCAGCCAGAGTCAGTTGCTGGAGAGAGTGTTCACAAATTAGTGCTAAAGGCGTGTGCACAATAAGAGCGCCATTAGAGTGGGGTTTGTTTCATTCGCTGTAGAAGTGTGGCTGAACCGTGTCTAACATCACACACACTTCTCTCTGATTGCTAAACATGTGTCAAGTGGTTTTAAGAGTGCTAAAAATGCCAAGGCTATTAAATGAGACAAGTTATTAAACGATCAATTAGTGTAAAGAAATGAAAGTATTTCTGAAGGACATGAAATGTTTCATTAATGACTTGAGCTTCTGGTTTAAACATTTCCACTGCTGTTAGATAATAAAATCTTTTTTTCTACCTTATCTTTTACTTACACATCTTTTATTTTTTCTTATTATTTTTACATACTGTACACATACACGTGTTTGAATGTTATTAACGTCACTGATTTTATTTCGCATAATTGCTTACTGTACGACTGCATCACAGCCGTGCTGATATTCAGTACAACAGCATAATTTTGCTAAAATATATTGTATCTTATATAGGAAATATTCCTGTTATTAAGAAACTAAGTGTTAATGTTTAGAAAGTTAATCTCAGTTTATGAAATTCTGCAATTTAGATTTAGGACCTAGTTGAACAGTAGCTCCTATAATAAAGGAGGTTTTATTTTGAAAAAAAAAAATCTCATTGTTTAAGGTATTAAAGCATATTTATGACAAACTTTCTCATTAATATGGCTTAAATGTTTTGTTTTGTATTGTTTACTGAATTCTACAACTGACAAATAAATTATTATTATAGTATGAACCATGGATCAATAACCTGAAAGGTGTACAAAATCTGTTGCCTAATTAAATATATCACAGTAAACGTGTAACATGGCAGTAACTCACAGATGAAGTAAAAGTGATTTGAAAAAAAAAAAGTGATTGATTTCCATATATTTGGGATTTGCATTTAAAAGAAACAAATGAATTTTACTGGCCCTTACTGCACACTTTGTCCTGCACAGGGCCACAAATAAATAAAAGCCAAGGCCACAGTGAAAAGCGACAGCACACTGAGCGATGCTCTAATCAAAGCTCTGCCATATGAAGTATCGATCTCTATTAAAAGCCGAGGTGAGGGGAAATGACAGGGGGCCGAGCGGTGTGTAATGGGAGGGCTCAGAGAGCTCAGAGAGCTAAGAACCCACTGCGCTCGGGATGGACTGGTTTCCCATCACACGCAGGTTCTGAGATAAAGGAGAGCTGCTCTTTCAAAAGCCTGATCAAACATCTTCTAAACATCTGTCCAGTGTTCAATCAAGCACACGGGGCAGCAACAGTGCAGCACATAACGGGAGATGTTTGTTAGGCAGACCTGCTCGTTTGATGTTCTGTGACACTGAAGTCCTCAAAGAACGGTGGAGTTTATATGCTATAGATATGCCTAGTAAATAAGAACAAAAAAAATGTTTATTAAATACTGAACTCATTTAGATCTTAATGATACTGTATAACCATTACTACTGGCCACTGTAAACAAGTGTGAATATAATTTTTTTTAATTTATATTCACTTTATTAAAACATGCAATATTTTTTATTAATATTTCAGAAACAACAACAACAGTTGGAGTACACTAGTTTCCTGTCTCTCGTTTCCTTCATTCATTCATTCATTCATTCAGTCAGTATGTAAATCCTCCTGTGTTCCTCTTTTAGAGTCTTTCTTCTGTTCTGTCTAGAACCTTCATTCATCTTTTTTCCCTTTATCTCTCTCTAATTCCATAATTCATGCGTTCATTCTCTATTCATTTGTCTCTTCCTCATTCTTTTTCTCATTCATTGATCCATTCACTTATTCTCACTATATCTCATGATTCATTCATTCATTCATATTTTCTTATTTTCTTTGTCTATTTTCTTTTCTTATTGTCTCCATGTCACTCTAGTTTATTCATTTGTTCATTCTGTCTCCCTCTCTTTCTCCCTCCCTCCCTCTCTCTCTCTCTCTCTCTCTCTCTCTCTCTCTCTCTCTCTCTCTCTCTCTGAGTGCTGAGGCTCTTCAGGGCGATTGGTCAGTAATGAGTTTTGCTGTAATGGCCGCTGGGCAGGTCAGAGGGATTCCTGTAATCTCCATATCTGCTGCCGTTTAGCTCTCCTCTTACTGGTAATCTCACAATCTCATCTACAGCCAGTGCTTTAGAACACAGCGGGATGACAGCTAGTGATAATGACCACACACACACACACACACACACACACACACACACACACACACACACACACACACACAAACACGCCCTTTTCTAGTTGCCAATAAAACATATACCTATTTCAGCCTTCATTGCACCTTTATGAGCGCCACATTAATCTTTAATAAAGGAAAGATGGAGGCCATCTCAAAACAAAACAAAAAGCCAGGGTGCAAAAACTTATCAAAAAATTGAATGTCTCGGTCTGAGTTTGGGATTAGACCAGATTGTGTTCTGCCCCATGAGAATGAAAATTATTTTTATTTTATTTTATTTTATTTTATATATTTTTTTCACACTTATCTTTCAGCTGCTGAGTTCCTATGACTTTCCTCTCAGTGTCTCAGTGTCTAAAACCATCATGTGAAGGCGAGAGGGAATAAAACCAGCTTCCTCTCCTAATGCTCTCTGGACTCTGGGGCTCATTAGGAAGCCTAAATTATCTTTAATTAGTCTCTAATTACAGCCAGGCAAAAGTCCACCCTCCACAGGTGCTGAGACTG
Source organism: Clarias macrocephalus (assembly GCA_011419295.1). Taxonomy (NCBI): domain Eukaryota; kingdom Metazoa; phylum Chordata; class Actinopteri; order Siluriformes; family Clariidae; genus Clarias; species Clarias macrocephalus. The sequence continues at coordinate 9,164 of JAAGKR010012783.1, forward strand.
AACAGGCTCATTAATATCACACACAGAGCTCAGTGCGAGAGAGGAGATCAAAGAGAAGCTAAATGAAGTTAGCTTAGCATCATGACGAGGGATAATTGGGACGGGGATAAAGACAAATCCAGGAATATTTCACTGAGATTTCAGCGGGAAGCAAAGCGGCGGGAAACGGAGAGAGAAAGCAGAAGGCACGAGTATTTAGACGAATGTAATTAAAGCTACAGGTGTGTGTGTGTGTGTGTGTGTGTGTGTGTGTGTGTGTGTGTGTGTGTTTTAATCAAGACCACTTATATGATGTCACTTGAATACAGTTTATTTATACAGTTCTTACTTTTTTACAGTCTTACATTTTTTACATACGTTTACTTTACACTTTGTTTTATTTTATTTAGTTTTATTGTAAAAAAAAAGTAATTGTAAAAATATATTTTTTATTCTTTCCTATTAGCATTTATGCCTCCTTACTTCCTTTGTACTTTTCTAGGTCGTGTAAGCATTTCACAGTGTATCATACTAGTGTATGGTTGTGTATGTGACAAACAAAAATTTGAATTTGAATTTATTGACTTTGGGTTTTGCTGTTGCGGTTTTCAGACAATCAAGATGCAATAATGCAAACCTGCAGTAGTGTGATGGAATAGAATTTAAACAGATGATTATTTATACCACTGGGGTCCCTAAGCAGTTGACCGCAAACATCTACATTTGATTATTAATAAGTTATTAATTAATATGAAGATTAATCCCGATCTTATCAATTCGAATGTCCTGCAGTGCTGATTTTGTTATTAAAATACCATCTCTTTGTTAGTCTCTCCATAGTATATATTATAAGATATTATTTATCTCCACAATGTAAGGGACAACGTTAAATGTAAAATAAAAATAAAAAATACAGCCAATAATAGCTGAACCCCTGGCAACAAAAGTGAGGACACCCCTAAGTGAAAATGTACAAATTGAGCAGAATTACTCATTATTCTTCCCCTTTGTCATGTGACTCATTAGTGCTACACTGTCTCAGGTGTCACCAGATAGCAGGTGAGTTAAATCTGGTATAAAAGCTCTTCCACTCTCTCAACCTGGCCACTGAAAGTTCAACATGGCACCTCATGGCAAACATCTCTCAGAAGACCTGACAAAACGAATTGTTGCTTTACATAAAGATGGCCGAGGCTATAAGAAGATACAGTCAACACTCTGCAACTGTGCTGCAGCACCGTGGCCAAGACCATCCAGCGCTTTAAGAGGACGGTTTCTTCTCAGAACAGGCCTCGCCATGGTTGGCCAAAGAAGCTGAGTGCACGTTCTCAGCGTCAGATCCAAAGATTGGCTTTGGAAAACAGACAGATGAGTTTTAGCGTCCAGCATCGCTGCAGAGACTGAAGGGATGGAAGGTCAGTCTGTCAGTGCTCAGACTGTACACCGCACACTGCATCAACTTGCTCTGCATGGTTGTCATCCTAGAAGGAAGCCTCTTCTAAAGATGATGCACAAGAAAGCTCGCAAACAATTTGCTGCAGAGATGAAAACTAAGGACCAGGATTACTGGAACCATGTCCTGTGGTCTGATGAGACCAAGATGAACCTATTTGGTTCAGATGGTGTCAAGCGTGTGTGGCGGCAACCAGGTGAGGAGTACAAAGACCATTGTGTCTTGCCTACTGTCAAACATGGTGGTGGGAGTGACATGATCTGGGGCTGCATGAGTGCTGCCGGCATTGAGGAGCTACAGTTCATTGAGGGAAACATGAATTCTAACATGTACTGTGACATACTGAAGCAGAGCATGATCCCCCCTCCCTCCGGAAACTGGACCGCAGAGCAGCGTTCCAGCATGATAACGACCCCAAACACACCTCCAAGATGACCACTGGCTTGCTAAAGAGGCTGAGGGTAAAGATGATGGACTGGCCAAGCATGTCTCCAGACATAAACCCAATAGAACAACTCTGGGGCCTCCTGAAAAGGAAGGTGGAGGAGCACAAGGTGTCAAATGTCCACCACCTCCATGATGTTGTGATGGAGGAGTGGAAGAGGATTCCAGTGGCAACCTGTGAAGCTCTGGTGAACTCCAGGGCCAAGAGAATTCAAGCCGTGCTGGAAAATGATGGTGGCCACAGAAAATATTGACATTTCACATTTTCACTTTTGTTGCCAGGGGTTCAGCTATTATTGGCTGTATTTTTACTTATTTTGAGGGGACAATAAATTTACACTGCTATACAAACTTTACACTGACGACTTTTCATTGTGTCAAAGAGTCATTTATGCAGCGTTGTCCTATGAAAAGATAGAACTAAATATTTGCAGAGATGTGAGAGGTGTACTTACTTTTGTGACATACTGTATATATTGTATATAATATAAACTGTCATTTTCTTAATGAATAAAAAACGCAGTCATTGGTAAAAAAAAAAAAGTTTATTGTGGGAGCAATTAAAATTATGGGAACATAATCAACTTCAAGGTTGTACCAATGACTCTGCTTCATGTCGATGTTGATGATTTTTCTATATCACTACACCCTGAAGTGTTGATTCCTTGTATTTTTAGTGTGTGTGTGGAGAATAACAAGCCATATAATTCTTTGATGTTAAATTCCTTTGATGCTCTGTGTGTGTGTGTGTGTGTGTGTGTGTGTAGATGGACAGTTTTGTTCAGGTGTTTCTCATTGTGGTGAGGACGTTACCGGTGTGTGTCAGCACCCTGCAGGATTTCTCTAAACTCTCCGTTCCTACTGATAGCGAATCTCTGGCTGTTTCTTTCTCAACCAATCAGGTGCAACTCAAGTGTCTCCACAGGTGACATCACATTAAATCCCCTTTAATCTGAGCCCTCCCTTCTTACTTGGTCACGTTACGTTACGTTTAGAACATGCTGACCCCCGGTTATCAATTTATACCAAAGTCTGGTATCGGAACTTATACCAAAGACAGCTCGTCTGCACTTCACGCCTTTTATAGTCTCTGGCTAAAACTCTTCTGGAATGCTGCAGCAGGACTACCGGGCTCATGTGTGATGTCATTACAGGTAACATTTCTGGTATTGATTATAGAAGCCTGGTTGTGCGATCGGGTGTTGCAGCTTGATGAATTCCTCTATGGGATTGAGGAATCCGCCGGTGAGCAGCAAACCATTCCTGTACACTCCTGGTGCAGTGGAAACTGACGTTGTTCCAGACATCCAGACAGACGTACTGCAGGTCCTACCTGGCTGTCTTTATCATTAGGAATAAAATGTCTGTATAGACAGCGGAGACGAAAAGTATTAAGACAGCCTACAGCATGTATTATTGTTCTCCCTGTGAAGTGAACAGGTGATGTAACTCATCAGTTCAATCCGATCTGGCTGAAGAGTTGTGCTCATTAGAACCAGGTGGCTTAGTTAATGGATGGAGCAAATTTGTGGCAGGACTTTTACTTTCTGTAGCCAGGGCGTCCACCTCTGCAGATGTCTTTCTGACTCCATGCACAGCAGCTTTCGAAGAATAAAAGACTTTATACTAAATACTGATTACTGTAGAGCAATTTCATGGCATAAAATAACAAATCCGCGTGTGTGCGGTCAACTCCTGCTGCTCCTCATGCTGCTCCAATGTTTCGGCAGCCTTTACTTCTGCCTGGCGTTTGTGCCGCCGCTGCAGTCTGACGCGCGGTTTCAGGAGCTATGAGCTCGACCTGACCTACCTGTTTTTTTCAGTGTATGACGCTGCCAACTGTTTTTTTTTGGTGAGGTACATCTGTGACCCACCCTTAGTATGACATAAAAGCTGATAACCACCTGTGACACGCCCATATGTAAATTTCTTATATATTTAGTATACTGATGGCAAAATGGTGCCCTTCCCCCTTCTGTGTGCATGTTCTCCCTGCGCCTGGTGGGCCACCCCTGGGTGCTCCCACAGTACAAAGACATGCAGACTAGGGTACTTGGCTTCCCCTAAATTGCTCATAGTGTCTGAATGAGTGTGTGAGTGTGAGTATGTATGTGTGTGTGTGCCCTATGATGGATAAAGCGGTGTAGATGATGAGTGAGAGGTCTTATTATTATTGTTGTTGTTGTTGTTGTTGTTATTATGACAAAGCCTTGCGACTTAATGTGTCCAGATCGTTCCTCAAATATACACAAAGCCCCAGACTGGACACGAGCTCCTTTTATTAAATCATGATAATGTTAAACAAACTAAACTTTACACAGGTGAATGAAGGTCAGACTCAATAAGTAATAACGATAGATATAATCAGAAACACCAGCACTGTGCATCTCTGTTTAAAAGCTTTCTTCCTCTTCCCGTATGAGGGGTTGCTAAGGCAACGACCACCCGCACGCACGCCGTGGAACTGCACCGCATCATAAAGGCATCTGTGATGCGCTGAAGGAACTGTACATGTACAGTAACTGTGCTCAAGTTCTTAGAGACCTAATGATTCACTCACACACACACACACACACTTTTACACTGAGGTTAGAGAGATTTCTACTTGAATAGATCTGGTGTGTGTGTTCACTGAGAAGTGCTTCAGTAAAGAGCATGCAGATGTCAAAAGCAAACCGCAGTAAAGTTTTGTTCCTGCATGTAGATTTATGAAAACTTCACGAAGAATATGGCTTCATTTTTTAAAAAACTCAAAATGTTTATGAAGAATCATCATAAGAGACGAGCTGATGGCCGTCCCCACAGGACAGGTAGGACACACTGACCCTCCTGAGCTCCACACCTGGCTCACTGTCCTAGCTTTAGGTCCTTACAGCCGTTATGGACAACACACCCCTGTGCTTTCTCGCTTGACTTCAGGGGCGTCCTGTGTCCTACAGAGGGAGGAAAAATCTTTAGCTCTTTCCATGTCTGCTGATGGCTCGGAGCAGACCAGCCCGTGTGGCTCTGAATCTCAGGATGGAGACGTCCAGGAGTTCCACCCTTTACAACACTGTAGGTTACAATCCACAACAACTATTTCTAACATTTTAAACGTTGTGTTTCTTAGGTGTGTACTGTGTGTGTGATGGATGTAGCTTTACTGTAAATCTCAGATCTCAGGAAAATGTGGCTGAGAAAGAGAAAGGGAGAGTTTAGAGTTTAATACACACTTTATTGTATATTTATATACACTCATGCACACTCATACACACACACACACACACACACACACACACACACACACACACACACACAATCTACTGTTGGTGTACAACATATTTAGAAAGGTTTTGTTTTTTTAAGTAGGAAAACCCTTGTGACGCTCCACCACACCACTTTCCCCCAACCTCTTTTAAAGTCTTAGTGCAGTTTTTAAATTTGTTCACACCATTGCAGTTCACAGTCCAGTTCAGAGTCTCACGCTCGATGCAGTCATGCGTGTGTGCGGTACAGTAAGTGTCTTCATGGCGTTGCTCTGAACCAGGCTACTGTCCGTCTCCATGGCTTGTGTTTTCTCCTTTCAGTTTTCCTTACCTGATGTGAGGGTTCTGAGCATTTTACTTTTCCCTGGTGTTGACTGGTGTAGAAACTGGTTTATCTGTTCTTCCACGTCTGTCTTTTACTCCTGACTGTAGTATTTTGTATTCCATCAGTTTTTCCCTCTTGAACAGACATTAGGGACGCGGGTAGTGTTGGCGCTGATGTCTGTAGGAATCTCAGGTTTTATACTCACGGTGTTTAGTGAGGCCCAGGCTCGGGCTCCCCTGTGTTTTCCCGCTGGCTGTCACCGCGTTGCTGCTGCTGTATCCCGGCTGAGTCGCCCTGTGAGCTCCGCCTTTTTACGTCCGACGTCACTGCACTCAAAACACCTCAGCCGCTCCGTGATGACAAAGACAATATAAAAAAAATGCATGCAGAAGGACAGGACGTGTTTCACCCTAGAGCTCTTGAAACATGATTCCTCTCACTCGTATTACATTTTTTGTTAGTGTGCTTACTAGATTTTTCTTGATGAGGACACCGCCACCGCCAGGGAAGATGTTCTCACACCCTACCTCCTCTCCCACCACTAGTAGCACCTCTTCCCCCTGTACGCCGTCCTGCAGAACAGCCTCAGTGGCCACGGTGCCCCGCTCACTCTCTCACTCTCTCACTCTAGACTTTTTCATCCACTAAGGTGGGGGGGGGAAACAAACAGTCTTTCAAAACTTGGCAAAACCCCAAACAGCCTCCCACGCGCTGGAGAGACAGAGAGAGAGAGAGAGAGCGAGAGAGAGAGACAGAGAGAGAGAGAGAGAGAGAGAGAGAGACAGAGAGAGAGAGAGAGAGAGAGAGAACGAGAGAGAGAGAGACAGAGAGAGAGAGAAAGAGCGAGAGAGAGAGAGACAGAGAGAGAGAGAGAGAGAGACAGAGAGAGAGACAGAGAGAGAGAGAGAGAGAGAGACAGAGACAGAGAGAGACAGAGAGAGAGAGACAGAGAGAGAGAGAGAGAGAGAGACAGAGA
>JAAGKR010012784.1:0-13212 GCA_011419295.1 Clarias macrocephalus
TGTCATCTCTTTTGTGTGTTATATTACACTCTTCTCTTAATAGTCTTATGAGACAATTAGGTTAACTTTTTTTTTACACACACACACACACGCACACATACACACACACACACACACGCACACACACACACACACTCACACACACTCACACACACATGCACACACACACACACACGCACACACGCACACACACGCACACACACGCACTCACACACACTCACACACACACACACACACACACACACACACACACACACACACACACACACACACACACACACACAATACCTTGCCGCTTGACTTTTGGTTCGATAATCTTTTAATTCATTATGCAGTTCAACTGTTGTACTTTTCTTTTCCTTTTGATAAAATGCACTTTACCTGCTGATAAAATAAATAAATAAATATGTTAATTAATTAACTGACAAATGTAAGAAGACGCAAATCACACATACTGTATAAGAAGCGAAATCACAGGGAAAAGAAATCAGGTAGTTGAAATGCTCACAGTGAGAGTTTTAGTCCTCACACCACATTTTAGCTAGCAGGTTAGCTTTATGCTATCTGTCACAGAACTGGGCGAGGCACGACAGCCAGGCGCGAACCGACGGTCCATGCTGGTTAAAACCGCTTTCACTCAGTGTCAGTGTCTTGTCACGCAAAATGGGAAATATAAAGAAATATGACAGTGAAATTCTATAACCTACTGGGTTACTGCGTGTTACTCAGCACAGATTATACGATAAAAACACTTTATTACTGGGTCTGCGCAGAGGTTTGTGGAAATCAAACTCAAGCAGGCTCATTACGTATGCGGATGATGTAATCGCATGGTTTGCATATTTATTACTTTCCTCCTGGGTATTTGCATATTAAGTTTGATTACATTAGGATATATGATGATGTTGTTATAATATTTTTCTATTTTACTTAAATAAAATGAGAGGGAAATAAAAAAGAACTCACAAAGAGGGCAACAGATCACTAGATCAACAGAACTCAATTCGCTACTCAGCACTGTATACCGTAGTGAAGTGAATAAAAACAAAAGACATTCGGAAATAAGTGAGCGCCCTCTGGTGGTCTGGAGCTTCGGCACTTGTTTATGAAGGGTGTGAGAGATGTCGGCCTTTACGTTTTTCCATTTACAGAAAACATACTTTTTGTCGAAATACATTATCAGGAAGAAGTTATGAAGATGAGTGGTCATGAAGGGAATGTGTGCTACGTGAAAACATCTCCAAGATGAACACTGAAGGTGCCAAAGTTGGGATAAACCCTGGGGATCAGTGATTAGTCACAAGCGCAACACTGTCAGGCGTCACACGTGATGGTGAGTCGAGCAAACCTGACGTCTCACCCCAGCGTCTCACTGTGAAGTGAACGTTCTCAAGCGGAAGACCGTACGTCTGCTCATACAGCTGATAGATTTGTTGCTTAAGGGGGATAAAAAGTCAACAGAATGTAGTGACAAGGTCCCTAAACAGGACGCCGTACACCTGCAGAGAGGTCAGTGAACTCTTACCTGCAACAGGTTTAAAATGTCCAGAGAAATCATCGCATGACACCATGGACAAGGTTTAATTCTTTCTTGTAGAAAGAAGTCGTGTTTGGTTAAAGTGCAACAACATAACATTTTACACATAAAAAAAAATAAAAAATACTACCTGCACCTTCCTTAAAGAAATAATTATCAGTTGTAAAAATAGCTATAAAGTAATATAAGGATATATTAGAGCTGGGCAATTAATCAGTGACATTCACAACCTCTAATTGATGTAATCTTGCCAATATCAATTATTAATATTATTATTAAGTTTTCATTTTGTTAATACTTACCTCACTATACAACGGCACGCTGGTGTAGGGATTAGCACTGTGGCCTCACACATCCAGGATAGAGAGTTCGATTCCCGCCTTGGGTGGGCGTGTGTGTGTGTGTGTGTGTGTGTGTGTGTGTACACCCTGCAATGGACTGGCACCCGGTCCAGGGGTTTACGCCACCTCGTGCCCAAAGTTTCCTGGAGAAGTCTCCAAGGCCCGTATTCTTAAAGCTTCTTAAGCCTAAAAGTTGCTCCTAGTGATAAAATTCTTAGAATTATGACATTTTCTTAGAATTTTCCCTTAAATGTAGGACTAAATCTTAATAAAGATAAAAATGATTCACAAAACATCTTAGCCCTAAAAACAGCTCCTAAGGTAAACATTGTTAAGAGTAGAGAGGAGGACTTAGGAGAGGCTTAAGAGTTTCTATAGCAGAGGACAAATTGGCGGAAATAAGAAATATCCTCCAAACACTGAACATAAAGCTAAAAGTAAACGCTGCTTTTCTGTCCAGTCTGGTTTTCTTGTTCTTTCACTTCCTTCCATCTTCCATCCAAAAGTGCAACTTAAATAAACTGTCCTGTGATCATGTAAATTGGTAAAAACTGAGCCATTCTTCTCCCATCAATCTGAAATAGACCACAAGTAATAAAATCAGTACAGTAAATAAATGCCAGAACTTAAATTATAGTAACTACTGTATGGAAATTGGTTGCTTCAAAAGTAGATACAGGTTCAAAATTTGGCTGTTTTAATTAACTTTAAGATATTTAGCCTATAACAGAAACTTCGCACAATGTAGTCTGTATACATAATTATACAATTTATTCTATTAAGTCTGTTTTCATATATTCTATTTTCACAAAGAGCCCATTTTAAGACCTTTTCAGGGTTTTTTTTTATCAACCAATTACAGTCCTTGAAATGCAGCATCACCCTAGCAACGGGGTCGACCACGCCCCCTCACTAAGATGAAGGGTTTTGTAATTTCCTTACTCAGAGTTGCACTGAAAAGTTTCCTAAATCACTTTTAGTCTAGGACTCCCAGCTAGGACTTTTTAGGCTAAGACAGGAGCTCTGAGAGAGTCTCTAAGAAGTTTTATGCATACGGGCCCTGATCTCCTGTGATCCTGTACACAGGTTAAACAATACAAAAGATGAAGGAGTTAATGAACTTTCCCTACTGTGTGTTTACATACTATCCCCTTAAAACCATAGTGCCACATGTGCAGTCACATGACTCCGCCCCATCCAGTCTGCAACATAGAATCAACATGGAGGAGACTCTTACACTAGAAAAAACATTGTCTGGTTTTAATAATTGAAACAGTGATGGCAACAAAAAAAAAAGAAGTAAACGAATCGTTCGTTAATTATAATCAGCGTGCAATCTTTCATTAATCGTGCTATTGAATCGAGGTCGTATCACCCAGCACTGGGTTTATATTGTTCCCATCCATCAGTGTGTGTGTAAGAGCTTTACACCTGTGCAGGCTGGGAGCGCTGTGTCAATTCATCTGAGCAAGTCGGTATTTTAAATGATCGCTTCGTCAAACATAAACCCGTGTAGCTGCAGTTTGAGTCTGGCGTCATCGTCGCTCTTTTCCGCTAACGGTCTGTTGTAGACGAGCGTCGTAGCTGTGCTTAATCAGGACCGTGTGCTTTCCAGGACTGAAGATCTCGACTCAACTCGCAACCCAGGAGCTCTTTAATGATGTGCACCACTGACTACTTCATGTTCATCTTCTTCTATGATTGTTTTCAAAAATGACCAGGGTGAAGCTTCCGGACGGTTCCTGACGGACTCATCATTACTGATGTTTAGAGAGAAGCGTCAATGCCTCTTCATGCACTTATTCGTCTCATACCTAATGATTTCTTTCTGTATTTGTAATCTAACACCCCATTTTATCATGACAGATTAAACTTTCCTTGTGTCTTATATTTTAGAAACAACCCTCCATGTATTTTATGCGTCTCTCAGCCTGTTTTATCGTTTAATTCGCTTTTACATCATTAGCGTTGTTCGGATTTAATGTTAAAAGCTATGATTAAGGTGTTTTGTGCAGGTTTTAAGACTCTGGAAAGCTTTATGCAAATGATCCTGGCCTGGTTCACCTTGCAGAGGGCTCGGTGAGGACGGCGGGGTCGGCGCCCGCGCCAGTCACAGCGCCATATTGGCGGCGTTAGCGTGACCGTGCCAGCTGATGAGTCAATTAGCACGACGGCAACAGAAGATCAGAAACCCTACGGTCAACTTCAGTACGTACACCATGACCACCGTCATCATCATCATCATCATCATCATCATTTATGAATGTGGCTTTTGATGGGAGCGAGGTGACATTTAACACACACACACACACACACTGACGGAGGCACGGAGCAGGTAGGTGTGAATGACTAGCAGGTGCAGGTTTGTGCAGAGACACCGTCTGGTCTGAGGCTTGGCTCATCTTCTGGAATTAAAAGAGCAGCACGCAGTGAGTCAGTTTTCTGTGTCAGACGTGCGAATAAACAATTACACAGAGGTGACAAACTTTCGCAGCCCATCAGGACACGCTGCACTGTGTGACACACACACACACACACACACACACACACACACACACACACACACACACACACACACACACACACACTCTGAGAAGGTCATGTGGGGACACGACACAAGTACTGGAAGCATCAGTGAAAACAAATTGGTTTTAAAGCCATTGATCAATAAGCAGCGCTGTATCTTACTAGGGGGCGCTAGAGTATGTTCGTTCGAGGAAGATCTGAAACCTATTTCTAGGCCACAGGATTAGTGTGTAAAACTTAAAGGATGAGACAGGTGCACTTTTCTAACTGAATGCTTCAGAATCTTTTTTTCAGAATCTTTTTTAAGCAATCTGATTGGCTCTCGGCATTTCCGTGTTTAACATGATGGATGCTTTTCAGAGTAAGAACAACAAAACAAAACAATGTTAAAGCCATAAAAACCCAGACCTGTTTCTCCTTTAAGGGACATTACAGGGGTATGAGCGGCATGGTGGCGTAGTACCTCCAGGGTAGGGGTTTGATTCCTGCCTCTGGGTCTGTGTGCATGGAGTTTGAACTTTCTCCCCGTGCTCGGTGGGTTTCCTCCAGGTTCTCCAGGTTCCTCCCACAGTCCAAAGACCTGCAGATTAGGCACTAATTGGCGTTCCCATCTCCCCTGTAGTGTGTGAATGAGTGTGTGAGTGTTGTCCGGAGGTCCTACCACCGGAGGTTGTACAAAATGGGACACGGTCGCTGGTTGGGCTACAGAGGTTCCTAGATGGATGGAGGATTTAACACACACCAAGTAGACCATGTGGAACACATTTTGAAAGACATCACATGGCATTTTCCCTGACAGTTTTAGGGTTTAATGCCTTATGTGACACATCATATCACAGCCATGTTTTTTTTTTTTTTTTTTTTTTTACATCAATCTGTTCAAGAAATGCAGCCAGAACAGAACAGGTCCAATGTAAAATGCAGGATGTTAATACATGAATGTTTAAGAATCGTTAAATAAAACACACTTTCAGTAACGAAAAAACAAGCTTTTTAAAAATAACTAATTCCGTCACATGTGCATGCAACCATTTTGGAAATGATGTCATGGCTTCACAGACTGTCACATGACTGCACCAGAATGTTCACTAGATGTCACTTACTGAGTTAAAACTCAAAGATGGAGCCAAATGAGGAACTTTTTGGCAAGTGTTTGTGACACCTGCGTCCGTGTAGGTTTTCATGAACTAAAAGTTCCTGTTTTGGGTGAAGGATTAACAAGACGTCTGATCTGAACCCCGGACGCGGTTCGCTCGGGCAATGGGGCGTGTCTCAGGGTATACAGCGCCGCTTAGGAGTATTAAAGTAAAAAAATGGGTGAAGAAAATATGAATTTTACCAAGCTAGATGTAATCCTCTATAAGGTCGAAAAACACACATACAACACTGCTTTTTAAAGAATGAATTTTATTCATGGTAAAGTGCATTTGGGGAGAATCACACGCACTAGTCGCAATTATTGTTTAATACTGAATTAAAAACATGGTTCCACTTCTAACGAGTTGCTGCTAAGACCGAAGGCGTTGTGGGAGTCTGCAGTTCTCCTGAGCCCAGCCTGGGGGCAGTAGTGGCTTTCGCATCATCACCGCCCTCACAGCGTTGGCATTATCCTTCTCTCACGCTCCATCTGAAAGGCTTAAAGCTCCAATTAAGATTGGTCCAGATGATAGCAGAATTAGTATTGTGATGCGTAGAGAGGCTTGAAGTACACTCTTTTTTTAAATTCAGTATTGCTGACCAAATGCTTCTGCTATCAAACAATCTGCCACCTGTTTTAGAGCCATCAATACATGTGCCGCAATCAAATGGTAATCAGGTGGAACTGGATGAACACGATGTCCTCCGGAGGAAGCGCCGGTTGTTTATATATATATTTACACATCAGGCGTAGGTGAGCTGGCGAACGCTGTGCCGTGTTTAAGGTTACGCTTACAGTCTGTGCTGAACAGGACGTCTTTACAGACATTAAATATTAAACAGGTTCAGTCCACATCACTTTCAATGGGCTATTATTGATATTTATTTGTTGAATATACATTAAACATTAAGATACAGACTGTAGGATGTTGATAATCCCTTAACGTCTTGAGTTTTTATTGCTACGTGACACGGTTTCACCGAGATGTCGCAATTTATGCGAAACCACCCAGTAAGCCGTAAATCAGTTCTCTTCCCTCCGACGTTTCATCTTTTTATTCAAAGTATTTGCGACTGCAGCGACAAAAATCACAGCTCTCCTTCTATTTTGGCGAAATCAAATGTTTGAGCTTAGCAACGTGTCGAGTCGCACCTGCTTGTTCAGGTGCTGAGAGACGAAATAAAGATCAGCATGTTTCAGAGATGAAAATGAAAAATGATACACAGTCTCTAACTCGTGCTGGTAGTTGTGACATTTGTTTTCGTCTCATTAGCATAAAGTTAAAGTTGAGGCTCCGCCTCCAGGTACAATACATTATATTAAGGAATGCAGCGTTTTTACTTTAAGAAAATGTAAAAACAGTTTTGTATTTTTGTTCAACTTGGACTAGAATGAAATGAAATCAATCATCTGGAGTTCGGATTACGCTCATATTGAGCTTCTTTTCCTTTTAATTTATGATAAAAATCTCATCCTACTAACAATTATAATAAAGTAAGTCCCCTACATACCAACATTCGAGTGACAAACTTTCGAAGGTACGGACATGTGTTCACGGATCAATCACGGAGGTTAGATCACATGTTTGCCGTACATTGTCATGTGGGCGTGGTACTGCTAAGAAGTGCCGATAACGATAACGAGATAACAATGGAGACAAAAGTGAAAGTAAGTAAGAGAATGGAGTGAGGTGAATACACGGCAGGCAGTTTTTACATGAATCGTTCTACCATCAGCACGATTCTTTTTTTTTTCTTTTTTCTTTGTGGATTTTTCCCCAATTTTTCTCCCTAATTTAGTCGTGTCCAATTCCTCCCCGTCACTAGGGGGCTCCCACATTAAGGCTACTACTACCACTCAGTCGTGTTTCCTCCAAACCACGTGACGCATTTTTTCGAACCGCTCGCTCACAAATCGTTGGGGGTGGAGTAACACGCTGGGAGGACAGAGCTATCCACTCCTTCCGCTCGCGTGATTGGCTGTAGAGCCGTGATTAATGTGGGAGCACTAAGTACCTCTCACCCCTCCCCTCTGAGAGAGCTCGGCCAATCAGCTCTCTCTAGACCTCCGGCTGCGAGAGGTTACATCACCCGGGATTTGAACCGGCGATCTCCAGATGATAGGGCAAGAGCTTTTACCACTGCGCCACTCGGAGGCCATCGGCACGATTCTAAAGAACATGGACAAGATGATGGGACGTGTTAGTTTTATCCTGTGTGTAGCCGATTGTGTTAGTATCTTAGTACCTAGACGATGTTTGTTGGAACATCAACTCTGGTTGTATGAACAAACTCTGGGAACAGAACCTGTTTGTATGTAGGGGACTGACTGTACTGATTCCACCAGCTCTGTGTATTTACTCCAAAACCTACAGTGGGAGAAGATGAACCAGGGATCCACATACTGTAGCCTCGGCTGTGTTTCTCAAGTGCGTGTATGTGTGTGTGTGGTTGTATCCATACACATCTCCATACACATCTGGTCTGACATCATTCCCGTAGCCACCCGTAACCTCGGAGCTCCTCGCGGTGTCTTCGCCGTGTTCTCGCTAACAGCCACGGTGATCACATTTCACCGCTGAATTCTCAGGCAGACTAATTAACTCAGGTTCTGCTAGTGCTAAGGGCTCGACAAATATTATCCCGGAGCCGGCGAGGGCCTCGGGATCGAGGCGGGGCTGCCTCGCGGCCGTGGCCACCGTATTGACTTGATCAGCTGCTAATTAAGAAGTCGGCCGGCCGGATAGGGCGCAGAGGGAGATGACTTCATTAGCAGGGTCTTGGTGAGCGTAATTTTTCCCTCGCTCTCTCACACATCTCCTTGGTAGCAGCCAAACGGGAGGGGAAGATGGAACCTTCTGGAAAGATTTGCCATCTGATAGAGCTAAATGAGTCCGTTTGACCAGAAATGGATGATTTCCACCCTTGAATATGGATGACCTCATGATATAAACGTGATGAGTCTCTCTGCATCTTGATGAGTCTGATACTATAGTGTGCTTAAATCTAGGGGAAGATTTTTGGTAATGTTTTCATTTCTATGTTAAATAAAAAAGAAAGTAAATCTTTCTCATGAATAGTAATACTGGTAATATTAGTAATATTAAAAAAGGGTGCGGTTAACAAAGTGTTTAAAGTATGTTGTATTTTCTTACTTACAACAAAAAAAACAGGTATAGCTACAACATTTAAGAAATGCACAGTCACTTTTGTATACAAGGACACGAAGCTGTTTGTGTTCACTACGTCTGATTGTGTTTGCTACGTTCTGTTCTCCAATCAGGTTCTCTGAACTCTGTTATAACTTCCCGGGATCACGGACACGTTTGTGGCGGGTGTGGTCATGCTTTTAGGGTGCGGTCATTAACAGTGAGACTGGTTAACGAGGAGGCTGATGATGCCGTACTGTGAGCGACTGAACCTTTATTTTTGTTTTAAACATTTCTCGTGATCTTCACTTTTTGTGCACAACGAAGCTCAACATTTTTTCTCTTGTTCCTGTTTGCTGCCAGTGAATCGCTACACAAAACACAATTAAAGCATGAAAACCCAATCAACAATTATTCATGCTAAATGTTGTATTTCTCTTACAACACACACATTCAGGCTGAATCATCTGTTGTGGGAGGTGGAGTTATAGCAAAATTCAACTGATGTTACCCTGATGATTGTGTTTTAACACCATTGTGACAGTTTGTAATCCTTTTTTCTTATTTAAAAATACATTTTTATTCATACACTAGAACGGCAACTTTGTTCGAGTTGAATTTAACTGCAGACTCATGAGCTAATGATTTTTTCAATGACAGTTACAGATGTTACAGTTTTATTATGTGTATAGAAGATTTCAAATGCTAAACAGTTAAACCTTGGAATGCGCAAAGCCGACAGATCTTTAACTTATGTCTTTATTGACAACAACAGAAAGGCATGAAATAGTTATAACAAAAACTAATGACACACACGCTCTCTTCTTCCAGCATTCAGCTGCTTTGTTTTCCGCTCTTTTTGAACATGCAAATCCGTCCTCACTACTGCCGTCTAGTGGATAGATGAACAATGAACGCACTTTGCTTAAAAAAGAATCCTAGCTGCAATGTTTGACACCAGGGAGAGGTGAGGAGGAAGGCAGGGCTGCTGTGGTAGGACCTGTGTGAGAACCCCCCCCCCCCCCCTACACACACACCCACACGAGCACACACACACACACACACACACACACACACACACACACACACAATATAAAAGATGCTTTAGAGAAGTACCATTGGCTCAGTTGTGATTACGTTACTTTCTCCATCAAAACAAGAAGCGCATGCGTTCCACATGATACTCGATACTATACGTATATCAAGACTCACTCGTTTATCAAGACAAAATGTCAAAACTTTTGCTCATCTTGCGCAATGCTCGCAAACCGAGCTCGGAATAATATAAATATTTAAAGATTGTTACCAATTTATTCTTTTCTCCAGTTACCGAGTCAACACGTATCCAATCGTTAATAACTGGTAATTAAGTGCTGTCTGTATTATACATTTGTATGTTTACAAAAAACAATGAAGCAAAATAAACATAAAACAACTCAATGATGTAATAAACTCAAACTAAAAAAAACTCAAAAATGTAATAAACTCAGGTGATGTTGATTCTGTGCTGTAGCCACACCTCGATCCTAACTTTAATCATCATGTTCTAATTTAAATCAGACTAAATTAACTGATTTTAATACGTTGATATAGAAAGTGTGGAGGTGGTGAGTTTGCTTTTCACCTGTTTGCCTAGACAAGTCTATTTAAGGCCCCAGCACACACTTGATTGGCTAGGTAGAAAAACAAGGAGTGATAAAATTACTTTGCACATGCTAATAGAGCAAGCAGTCCCACTCTGGAATTTGCACCTTGCAGCTGTAATTAAAGTTTAATCAAACCCAAAGTTGACCTTCTTTGCCTCTGTGTTTGTGAAGGCTCGGAGCAAAAATTAGGTTCATTTTGCAGCACGTTTTGACTCATGAACACATTTCCTGTGACGCTAGGCTAAAATGCTGAATATTAGCAGTGGCACAGGTACACAGGGCGGCTAACGAGGGTGGTCCGCATCGAAAGTTGCCCTGAAATCAGGTGGATGGAAAGCCACTTGCGTACATGTTTTATCTTTGTCCTGCGTGGATGGTGTGCAATACTGCCTTTATGTGAGTTCATTCTTATCTTATCACGCCTGTGCCGCATGCAGAGTGCAGTCTTGCCTTTCACTCAGCTCGGATGATCCCAGCATTAAAACTCCGGGCGAGTTTGAGCAGCTGGTTATTTTGTTATCAGTTTGCAGCAGGAGGTCGGTGTTTCTTCTCCGTTGCGCCGCCGCACATCTTCACATCTCCGGGGATCAGCTATCAAAGCTCGCAGACTCCTGAGTGTTTGTCATCGAGCCTGTGCGAAACAGGACGAGGATGTTGTTGCATAACTGCTTTCAGATTCAAAAAGGAGCTTAAACGTCAGCTGTGGCCGTGTGCCATATGCATGCGCTCAATCTTGGCTGAATTTTGCTGATTATTGCGGCTGTACTCTGCAGTTCGGGAGGGGGAGACGGGCTGTATAATCCCCTCCATTACCAAGCACATGGAAGTGTGCTTGTGCTTGGCTTCTGTTCATATTTGCCTGCAGTGTAAAACCTTCAGTCAAAGGACAATAGGGAAAAGCAAATAACCGAGGATGGTTAAAATGATGGTTCTCAGAGTAGCTAACATACAGTATAATGCAAGTTCATCTCACCGCAAATCTTTAAACCACATTAAATTGTTCTTGATGTCATACAGATGTGTTGATTTGGTTTAGGACACAGTGGGACTTGCTGTCATCTACAAGCAGGAACGAGACCTTTTTGCTTTGTACAGTTTGGCATCACGTAACATGTTTGCATAAGTGACTAACAAATGTAATAATGAGCAAATAAATAAATGTTCAACTAGGTCATTATAAGTAAATAGAGAAATGTTAGCAGTGTTAATCATTAAAGGCTAAAATCATCATCACTATAATTTGTCACTTTGGGCATCACGTAATTTATAGATCTATGTTTAATTATATTTATATTGCAGTACGTGTGTGTGCACCCTCTATGTATAGGCCTAACAGCAGGCCTGAGTGTGCCTGCCTTCAATAAAGCACTCATTTAGAGTCTCATTAGGATCTGTAAGCGAGCAATAAATTCCACAACCATTTAGCTTTCCTTATTTAAATGCTATTCTGTATAATTTTGCCTTATCCATGGGAATAATAGCGATTAGACTGAAATAATAATAATACAGGAAAAACACCAGGAGTTCAGAGGCTTTTGTCTGACAGGGTGTATTGAGCTGAACCATTTGACCCAGCAGGAAATTTTAGTTGACAAACTGTTGTGATGCCGTTAATTTGGCGAAATCATGAGCAGGCAGAGCACTGCGTGCATAGCACTGGACCGGTAGGGTACATGATGATGATGACGCTAGTAAATGTAGAGTGGTGGTGGGCCAAGGTCAAACGCCAGTGAGGGTCAAATGAGGGGAAAACAACGCGCGCCTGATAATCAGTGTTTTGTTTGTTTGCAGTAGGAAGGCTATAAAGGGCGAGCAGACTGAATGGCCAGTAGAGGATTTGCTTTCAGCACCCCACAGATTTATGTGTGTATGTGTACTGTATAAAAAACACTGGACTCGCATCACTTGACTCACATCGACCGCCTGTGTCCAGCTTCCTTTCCTAAAATTCGCCTTCACCTTGTCATGCCAAAACCCAGGAAAAGGAAGACCTTCACCCCATGGAGTCCACAACTGCTTGCAGAGGTCATCAGGGCTCTCGCCGCATTCCAGCAGAACCAGCACATATTGCAGTCCAACAGCCAGTCAAATGTATGCTGGAGCATTTGGACATTAAGAAGTCAGTCCTGGAGCAGCTCGTTGTGCCTTTCCCCATGTGGTTCCTGTCCTGTCCCTACACTACCCTTGCAGTTCAGGGGTCCTTCCACTTCAAAGCCAGGCCCCTGCACTTGTGTCTGCCCTTCTGCTTCTCTTTCCCTCTCCTCTGCGTTTGTCTCTACTTCTCTGCGGGTGGGCATGGTTGTCTCCAAAAATGCAGAGGGATCAACTGACCTGCTGACATTGTGGGGAACCGGTGCAATTCCAGGGTCAGTGTAAAATGCTGGAGGTAGGGACACTGACCTGGAGTCCTGACATGTTTTTGGGCCGCCTCCAATCGAACTGATGGACTAGTGGATGGGCGCAGCAGGGACTAACTGCCGTCTCCGCGCCAGTCAAGGGATAATCAAGAACATCCCATTTTACACATCAGTCCTTCACCATTGTGGTACTCAATACCCCTCCAACCAGGCCTTGGAGTACCAAGATATGATATGGACACCCTTCTGCACCAGAATGTAGTTCGCCCCTGATCAAACTTGTAGGTTTTGCACTTTTCAACTGATGTTGATGGGCTAATTCAGCCCAGCGTCAAACTTCCCTACTCCTAAGTGGCACTTATTAAGGGTCGGTTGTACACAGTGAAGCTGGACACTTGCAATTATCTGGGTATGTGTCCTGTATATGTGCTTGAACATGTTGAAAAGCAGCAAAGTATTCATGCCACGCTAGTGACACAATTGTTGTTTCCAAAAAGATGCTCATTATAATTACCTTAT
>JAAGKR010012785.1:0-12500 GCA_011419295.1 Clarias macrocephalus
TTAAACCGCTAATCAAGAAACCTGACCTTGACCCCTGTCTGCTTTCTAATTACAGGCCGATATCAAACCTTCCCTTTATCTCCAAGATTCTGGAAAAGGTAGTATCACAGCAGCTATGTTCACATCTACACAGAAATAGCATAAATGAACTGTATCAGTCAGGATTTAGGCCTCATCACAGCATAGAGACAGCACTTGTTAAAGTAGTAAACGACCCCCTAATGGCCTCTGATCAGGGTTGTGTCACTATACTTGTGTTACTGGACCTCAGTGCAGCTTTTGACACCATTGATCATAGTATTCTCCTTCACAGATTAGAAAAGGTCGTAGGAATTAAGGGAACTGCCCTCTTGTGGCTCAGATCCTATTTGACTGAAAATTTAGATGGTGAACATTCCTCATGTTCTCAAGCGGAGTTTGGTGTTCCACAGGGTTCAGTTTTAGGCCCACTGCTTTTTTCCCTTTGCATGCTTCCTCTGGGCAACATAATTCATAAACATGTTATTAGTTTTCATTGTTATGCTGATGACACACAATTATATGTCTCAGCAAAACCATATAAGAAAAACCAGTTTTGCTAAAATTGAGCAGTGTGTGCAGGACATAAGAGATTGGATGTTAATTAATTTTCTTCTGCTTAATCCTGATAAGACAGAAGTTCTAGTCATAGGACCACAAGTAGCTAGAAGTAAGCTTTCTGATCACACTGTAACTTTAGATGGCCTTTCTGTTCCATCTAATGCAACAGTAAAAGACTTTGGTGTGATTATAGATTCCAGCCTTTCATTCGAAGCACATGTAGATAATATTACCAGGATAGTTTTCTTTCACCTTAGAAATATTGCCAAGATAAGAAACATATTGTCACTAAATGATGCAGAAAACACTATTTCATGCTTTTATCACCTCTAGGTTGGACTATTGTAACGACTTACTGTCTGGTTGTTCAACTAGGTGTATAAACAAGCTTCAGTTGGTGCAGAATGCAGCAGCGAGAGTCCTCACTAGAACCAGAAGATACGAGCACATCACCCCTATCTTATCTACACTGCATTGACTCCCTGTGAAATTTTGCATCGATTTTAAGATACTATTTTTGACATTTAAAGCACTAAATGGTCTCGCGCAACAGTATTTGAGTGAACTGCTAGTGTCTTACGATCCGCCACGCCTACTTCCATCAAAGAATGCAGGCTGCCTGTCAGTACCACGTATTATTAAAACTACAGCAAGGGGCAGAGCTTTTTCTTACAAAGCCCCAAAGTTATGGAATAGTCTTCCTATTAATGTTCGGGACTCAGACACAGTCTCAGTGTTTAAGTCTAGGCTAAAAACCTATTTATTTAGCCAAGCATGTTTGTAAATAGATTAGCCTTAGGTAAAGGAGCAGATCTGGGGGACTCATGGACTTAGAGTATTCTGGTGAACTGGTATGTTTCATACACATTCACATTGCAGACAAACTTACTTATTTTGATTGTGTAAAGCTGCTTTGCGACAATGTCAATTGATAAAAGCGCTATATAAATAAAATTGACTTGACTTGACTTGACTCTGAATATTCAGTTGCCTGATCGAGTTCTGTGGCGTCAGACGGTGATCTAATCAAAGTTGGTAACTCTGGGGGATTACTGATAAAGCTCTGTGTGGTATGTGATGTGAATGTATGTTTAATACGGTATACATTTAATACATTATTACTATGACGCATTTTAACTGAGACAAGATACTGATCTGAGATATGGAATACAGTGGACTTGTGAATAAATTTCTTATACTTAATCCGAAGGATAATATTAAATCTAAAGTGTGACCTGCTTTATGAGTGGGTCCTACTACACACTGATTTACTCCTACTGAGTTCAGTATGGACATAAATGCTGTTCTCAGAGGGTCTTCTGGATTCTCAAAATGAATATTAAAATCTCCAGCAAAATTCACAGAAAAATTCAGAGTACGGCCCTGGGGGTCTGTAAATGATGATTAGCAGGATCGACTGAGCAGACTTAATATTTGTAGCTACACTTTTTAGTGTATGTACACTTTTTAGAAATCTTATATTTAACAGTCCTAGCTTCAGATCAGAGGTGGATCAGATCAGATCATGTGCAGATAAATGCAGGATTTCTAAACTTCACCAACAATTACAGCGTGTTGTTCAGTCTAATTCTAAAACATTTGGCTGTCTTATTGACCTTAAAAAGGCTTCTGACTCCGTTAGGTGTCAGGGTGTGTTTTACTAGGTAAATCATACACTCTCATTAAACCTTTCTGGTGTCAAGGTTTCATTTCTCAGGAGTGTGGAGTGAGAGAGCTGTGTGCTCAGAGATGAGACTCGTGCAGGACAAAGATAGGACAGTCCTAAGACCAGTTTGCGACGATGACAACTGTTAAAAGCGCTATACAAATAAAATAAAATAAAATTGAATTGAAGTTTCTAGAGGTCTTAACATGCTCAAAAAGTCTCAGGTTGGAATCTGCTGCCATTAGGATGCCTGAGCAGCTGGGCCCTGGGCGTGGCACTGGGAATTCACATAAGTTTTTGCTGCATAGCTCATACACACTAGCACGTATAGATGTAAAACCCAGTACACATGTTGCTCATCTCATTGAGCTGAGCAACATTCAACGTGCATGTCCTGGGCTCAACTGAACAGAACGTCAGTTATTTTGGGTCGTTTGCAAAACGCATTCAATGGTTTTTGATATACTCCTTCTAGGGAATTTATATGATCACCACCAAACCGGGCCTGTATGATCTCAATACATTGTGGATGCAAAATTGCAAAGGGATTTTTGATATCTCAAACGATTTAAACGTGGTGATGCCTCAAACTTATCATGAAAAGTGGCTAATTGATCAATTGCATTTTATTTGTAAAATTATGGACGTTTGTTTGAAATTTGAATGTGTATAAATCAAAATGATCAGATTGTCCCTGATGAACAAGCCGAGAGCGACAGTGTTGAGGAAAAAACTCCCTGAGATGGCAGTAGAAGGAAATTCTTCTTCCCTCCCTCTCTCCCTCTCTCTTGCAGTTATCCTCGGGTTGCTCATGGGGGACAATCTGATCGTTTTGATTCACATTTCATAAAAACAACATTATAATTTTGATTGTGTAAAGCTGCTTCGCGACAAGGACAATTGTTAAAAGCGCTATACAAATAAAATTGAATTGAATTGAATTGAAGAAACCTTGAGAGGTACCATACTCAACAGGGAACCCATCGTCATTTAGGTGATAATGGATAGCAGGGATTGATCTGCAGTCATACTGGGTGTTAGGAGGCTGGAAGTTCAACATAACAGGAGATGTGTTCAAGTTAATATGGAGTTAATAACTGAACACTCAGGTACAAAACTGTAGGAAACTCCAGTCCTGAACTATCAAACTACTGCAGTCAAAAGTCTTCAGAGAACAGCTGTCTGCATCAGCCGAGGCCAGGATCATCTTCATGGTAAAGTGGAACCGTCCCCAGTCACCACACACATCCCAGACAGACCACAAGGGCATCCATGAGACAAGATCTCTAATCAGAAGCGGGACGCCAGTACGAGTCAGACAGGTCCAGAGGACAAGGGAGTTTGGATCACTGACAGCTCAGGAGAGACATGTGCAGTGAGAGAGAGAGACAGGGAGAGAGAGAGAAAGAGAGAGAGAAGAGGAGAGATAACAGTTAGGTCTGGTCACAGTCACATAATGTATAAGGTGAATGTATTTTTAGTGCAGAGTGCAAGCAGGGACTCCGGCAGAACTATTTATGACATCATCACTAAAAGGGCAGATCCAGACAGAAACACAGACATGAGGGGGATACTCATTCCCAGAATACTCTACGTCCATGAGTCCCCCAGATCTGCTCCTTTACCTAAGGCTAATCTATTTACAAAAATGCTGCACTAAATAAATAGGTTTTAAGTCTAGACTTACAAGACTCCCGAACAAGGCTATTCCATAACTTTGGGGCTTTGTAAGAAAAAGCTCCGCCCCCTTATGTAGTTTTAATAATATGTGGTACTGACAAGCAGCCTGATGGAAGTAGGCGTGGCGGATCGTAAGACACTAGCAGTTCACTCAGATACTGCGGTGCGAGACCATTTAATGCTTTATACGTCAATAGTAGCCAATCATCTTGGCTTGCAACTATTATTATTATTACTAATTATTGATTATCAGTTTTTATCTGTATGAATGTTTAGTTGTAAATGTAGTATTTAATTTTGTCTGTTTAATAACTGCTCTTCACCTTTTTTAACACTTAGGCAGTGCTATGTGTGTGTATGTGGGTGTACAGTCACACCAATAACACTCACTGAGCTGAACCGAAAATCACACACACAGACTAGTTAACTTGCTGATGTATATATGTATAAAAGGGAAGGCCTGTGTGTGTGTGTGTGTGTGTGTGTGAGTACACTTAAGAGAGGGGTGTGTTTATGTGGAGCACAGAGAAGACCTTTGTAGACCGCGTCTCCCTCTCTCTCCCCCCATCATTTCCTTAGTCTCTCTCCCCTGTATCTCCTCCTCTCTATAGCCTTGTCTCTCTCTCTCTCACCTTACTGTCTCTCTGTATCTCTCCCCTGTATCTTCTCCTCTCCATATCCTTTTCTCTCTTGCCCCTTCTCTCTCTCTCTCTCCCTGTCTCCCTCTGTCTGTCAATCTCCCCATAGTCCTCTCCCCGTCTCCCCGCCCCTCTCTGTCTGTACTGTCGGTGTGCTGTGAGCGACAGTGTGGAAGATGTTGGTGCTGCTGTGTTGCTGTTTACTGCTTCAGGTAAGAAAAGTCTCTCTTTCTCTTCTTTCTCACACTGCTGAGTGTGTGTGTGTTTATCATGACTTTATTAGGATTTAGTAAAATACTCCAGAGATGTTCACTGATTAACTGCTCCTAAGTTTTGGGGGTGGCGGGTTCTATTTGGGTGGGTTTACACATTTACTTATGGAATTAAAGCGACTATGCGAACCTCCTCTATAAAACTAAGTGAACTAACTAAAGTAACTGAAACTAATTTAGAGGCGGAGCTATTTACCAGCTCAGCTTGTAATGTCACTAACCAAGCACTCAGGTTCAATATGCAAATTAGTCCACAGGAGATGAAATGATGACTGAAATATTATTTAAATGAATATTAATGAACTGAATCTGTAAGTTGAATGTAAATAAATATTAGATAAACTGCCAGGGAGAGCAGATGGACGGGTTGAGGAGGTTCCCTAATTAGCATATTCATTGATTCGTGAATTTTAATTAAGGGAGGTGGTGCAGTAATGTCACACTGGCTTAAAAATGTATAGAACAGATGTATTAGTACTCACAGACAACAGCTAACGAGGTAATCTGTGTGTGTGTGTTAATACACTATACAGTACACACAGTATGAAACTATATACACCCTGAGGAAAAATCTCACTCTGCAAAAATCTAACAAAGAGGTATTGAATTTGTCTTTGTTGTGACCCCTCGTGACCCTGGAAGCACATTTGTGTGAAGTTTACACACACACACACACACACACACACACACACACACACACACACACACACACGTTATGTGTTGGACTAAAACTTTAATGTTTAGGTTTAGCTCTGCATCGAATGCGAGTAGTTAGCATGACTTTATCGCTCGCTAACTGTGTTTATTAGCCACATCTGTAATAAAGTCCTCACTTAAGCTCTTCATCTTTCCTCCACTGGTGTTTACACACTGAAGCATGCTAGCAGTGTAGGAAAAGCTAACCCTGATTAGCATGGCTCCAGACAGAGCACGTTTAACATTACTGGTGTTTAATCGGATCGGACAGGGCGCGACACCGAACCTTGAGGGATTCCCAGAGAGGACCAGGCAGCTAGATGGAGCTCTGTGTGTGTGTGTGTGTGTGTGTGTGTGTGTGTGTGTGTGTGTGTGTGTGTGTAAGCACAAATCTGAAAGCCTGTTAAGGTGTGTTTTTGGCTGAAGTGGAATTTCAGAGTGAAGATCATAACACGCAACACAGACTGAACTTTATTCACACTGAAACACTGCCACGACTGTGCTGCAGGGTGTGTGTGTTTCATTCATACTGGCTGCTGGATGAAGGACACATTTAGGACACAACCTGCACACACCCAGTTTAACCAACAGGAAGTACTCCACTCTGCTTGAGTGTGTGTGTGCATGTGTGTGTGTGTGTCCTATTCATATGAGAATAAATAATCAGACTTGTATCGACTTCACTTGAGCAGTGATGGCGCTGTATGTGTTTTATTCCCATTACTCCACATGTACACGCAGTTGTTATGGAAACGTTGTAGTGACATTCATTTGGTGATGTTGTAGATGCTAGGACATGGTTATGTGTGTGTGTGTGTGTGTGTGTGTGTGTGTGTGTGTTTGTCTTTCAGAATGTCTCTTGAATGAAGGACCTGTTCTGTTGAACCTGGACACCCAGTTTAACAAACATGAAGTCCACACTCTGTTTGCGCTCTGTCTTCGTGCGTGTATTACAAACATGACTTCAAAGCAATATTTGTAATACAAGTCTCTGAAGTGCTTGAACTGCTGGTGGCAGTTTGATCTCTCACACCTGAGCTGGTGTCCTGAGCAGGGCCTGAAGGGACATTTAGAGTGTTTTCACACCTGTGGTTCTGTTTATTTGGTCCGGACCAAGTGCAACAACAGATACATTGTAGCGTTTTTCTGCCGTTTTGGTTCCTTTTCACACCATACTGATTGCTCTGGTCCGATCCAGTTGAATCAAACCAAAATGCAGACACGTGATAACATTCACATCACTTGTTGGCCACATGTGTCATTGAACGTATTTCCTAATCTGCTTTTTGATTGGTCAGAATTGACGTGCGGGAAATGTGCAAAGGAACTCCCAGAAGTAAACAAAGACAGGAGGAAAAGCCGGCAGACAACATGCCGCTCTTTAGTATGGAGAGACTTCGTAGCATACAATTTGAGAATGAAGCGCGGATGCGGCTGGAAAACAATGTTTTAATGCACTGCGAACAGCGAAGGCGCATCGCAAGTCACTTCAGGAGGAGGCGTGCATTCATTTTGCGAAACTGTGACATGGTCATCTTCCGGAAATATCACCGACGATCCATCAGGTACTATTGTAGTCTTTCAAATATAGTCTTTGAAAGTTGGGATTTAATATGATCATCAGACCAAATTTCAATGAGGCTCCGCACCTCCTCACAACTCCACGTTTGTCCGCGAGCTGCCATATGCACAATGCACAACGCAGCTCACTATGGCAGCTGGATTAGTCCAAAAATGTACAGTACATTTTGCAGTAGGGTCTGTTCAAGTTCGGAACATGTTCTCACCACAAACAAACTGCTCCAGTGTTCATTTGAAAGCATACCGAGAGAGGTTTGGTTGGTCCGATTTTGGTCCGAACTAGAGTGTGATTGCTGCATTCACACCTGCCCAAACGAACCGCAACAAGAGGGAAAAGGAACTCTAGTGCGATTCAACGGTAAGGCAGGTATGAAAGCACCCTTAAAGACACTCCACCTGCCCGAGCTTTTCAGCTCTCGGCCTGTCACACTGGGGCCGAAACCGGGGAATGACTCGTCATCAAACCCTCTTCACTGTCCAGAAAAACCAGCATACACACACACACACACACACACACACACACACACACACACACACACACACCAAGCAGGAGCAGTGCTTGCAGTGCTCAAGTCTGTTGAGGCGTGGCAGGGCTCATCCACGCCAGCTCCAGGTTGAGTAGACACCGAGGAGGACGAGCTCTACCTCTCTACCCCTCTCATGGGGGTTTCCCATTCAGGGGATTTCCTGCTAGCTCGGTGTCCTGAAGCATGCCTTTGGCCCAAGTGGAAGAGGTTAATCTCTGCCTGATTCAGCCCGAGGTCCCCGGATTCAGGATTACGGAGGATCGGTTGTACCGAGTGCTGCAGGACTCTCGCACTGAGGAGGAACCAACACACCTGTTGATTATGAATAAACACCTATGAATGTTATTCAGGAGACTTGTTATAACCCAGTGGCAGGGCCTCCAGGGGTAGATAGAGATCCAGAATTGGGATAAAGGGTTAGAACTCCTGTTGTTCCCACAAGCCACCATGTCGTTCTTCCCGCTTGAAGCTCATAGTGTCCTAGATGCCGTCAAGGAGGGGCCTTGTTGTAGTAAAAGTGAATTTGACAGATCTAACTAAAAGGGGGCACCAGATCGGGTCGAGAGAGTACAGCAGGACGGTCCGGGCCTCAAGTGGGTGGAGCTCAAACTCAACCTCTGAACAGACCACCCCCGCCTCCAAGTTTTATATATAATAATAATAAGAGTGTGTGTGTACTACAGAGCTTTATAAGGATATGAGTGTGTGTGTGTCTTAGCTTGTGTGAAGCCTGGCACAGGGTGATTAGCGTTTTTGTGGACCTTGAGGACGTTGCAGTG
The DNA here is from genome assembly GCA_011419295.1 of Clarias macrocephalus. Lineage (NCBI taxonomy): Eukaryota > Metazoa > Chordata > Actinopteri > Siluriformes > Clariidae > Clarias > Clarias macrocephalus. Next base: position 8,419 of record JAAGKR010012785.1, read on the forward strand.
GGTTTAATCACTGATTCAAATACTCTCTCTCTCTCTCTCTCTCTCACACCTCTGGCCAATCTCCCACGTCCCCCTCGCCCCTCCCCTCCCGGAGCAGCAGGTCAGCAGTGGTGAGGGCAGTAAGGTGGCGGTGGGGAAGACAGGTGGAGGGAAGTCTGGTAAGGTCCAAGTGGGAAACACGGCGCTGGTGGTGCACGATGGAGGAGGAAGACGAGGAGGAGGCTCTGAGCGCGTGCAGTTCTGCACGTGGCCGTGTAAATGTGGTCCGAGGCCGCAGTGTGCCCCGGGGGTCAGTGCGGTGCTGGACGGCTGCGGCTGCTGTAAGAGCTGCGCGCGACAGATCGGAGAATCCTGCAACGAGCGCGACGTGTGTGATCCACACAAGGGCATGTACTGCGACTTCTCCAGGGACAAACCACGCTTCCAGCTCGGGGTGTGTGCCTGTGAGTGACCGCGCACACGCACACGCACACACACTCACACACTTACTGTTTTTTTTCTGCTTAATCCAACTCAAAATTTCTGCAAAAATTAAAGACTGTGTTCACACCTAAGACCTAGACTGGGCTCTGAGTACACCTGAGTGTGTATGTGTGTGCGTGTGTGTGCGTGTGTGTGGGGTGACCGGGGGCATCAATGGTACTCATGGACAGGACAAATTCTAACTGATGTGAAAAAACTCTTAAAGCAGGAGGGAACCTCAGCACACTGTTATAAACAAAACACAATGTTAATTACAACACTGGTGTCTCACACTTACTGTCTATCTTTCTGTCCCTTCTTCTGTCTCTATTTATGTCTCTCTCTTCCTGCTTATCTTCACATTCCTCTTTCTGTTTGTTTTCCTGTCTCTCTCTCCCTCCTTCTGTCCCTATTACCATGTCTCTCACTCTGTCTCTCTCCCCCTCTCTGTCTGTGTTACTGTTTCACCATCTTTTCTTTGTCATTCTTTTTCAGTGTCCACAACTCTGTCTCTCTCCGACTTTCCTGAATATGTATTTCGACCTGTAGATCTTTTTTCTCTGTTTCTGTCCCCCTTTTTTGTCCTTCTCTCCCTGTCAATCTCTGTGTCTCTGTCTTTCTGTGGCTCTCTTCCCTCTTACTGTCCATCTCTCCTTGTCTTTTACTCACATTTCCTGTTTCTCTCTCTCTCTCTCTCCATGTGTCTGTAATTGTAACACTCACTTGTCTCTGTCTCACTCTGTGTGTGAATAGACATGATGGCAGTGGGCTGTGATCTAAACGGAGTTCACTATGAGAATGGTGAGGCCTTCCAGCCCACTCCTCTGTATAAGTGTACGTGTATCGGTGGAGCCATTGGCTGCGTGCCCGTGTTTATCCAGAAACCGGCGGCCATGTTGGGACCCGCGCCATTACAGAGCCACGCCCCTGCTGGGTTACGGGCGAGAACAGCACAGGACACGGCGTACCGGGGCATGTCAGGTGAGACAGACACATTGGTTATATCATTAATTATTACCTCACAGTGAGTGACCGAGCTGTCCGTCATTCTGTAGAGGGGGAACAGGGACACGGGTTCCATCCCAAACCATTTAACACCCCGTTTAGGTAGCACTACACCAGTACGCCCCCTACAGGGAACCGCGTTCACCACAGCGATTTATTAACAATTACAACAGAGCACATTGTAATTACATCGTCTGGACAAAAAACTGTCACACTGTCCTAGTGTGTCCCAGCAGGTCACATGACCTTTCTCCATCGCTCCAGTCCAGTCTTTATGCTCTCTAGCAAACTGGAGTTTTTATTCTGATAATTCTCACTAACGAGTGGACACACAGCTGTTTAGTCCCAATCCTGTGAGTTCTCTTCATATTGTGTGTGTGTGTGTGAATGCTTTTACTGTCACTATTAAACACACACACTACCGCTCAAAAGTTTGGGATCACTTTCAAATTTCTTTGTTTTTGTTTTGTGATCAGGGGTCAGGGGTCCGTTCTTCGTACGTCGCTTGAAACATCCGAGATGAATTGACACATCTAAGATGAGATGATCGCGCTAATTACGATGCGGCTAATTCGGTTCTTCCACACTCCTGTTGTTGATGATTAGTATCGCTGGATTGAGATGTCTAGGATTATTGCGCGTTCGTGCGTTTGTTTAAAAGGCGATATGATCACAACCCCTGCGATTGGGTGACGAAATGACAGAAGAGCAGCTCTTTTGTTCTCAAGCGGAGCAAAAGCTTTTATTAGAGGGTTATGGAAAATTTCTAACTTTAATAAAGATAATTTAAAATAAAAGTAATTATTAAATATGTGAGTGCTGCCCGTGTTATATGTTATGTGTGTGTGTACCTCAAAGTTCCACCAGTTGAAATCTAAAGCGCTCATACGGGATGTTTCTGATCACGTTTCTCCTGTGAGCTTGAGGTTGATCCTCTTGTTTCAGCTCCACACTCCCAGGTGTCGTCGTTACTTGATGCAGGACGATAACGCGACTTTACAGTGACTTTCTTTTGTCCAGACGCTCTACACTGCAAATGAGGAGATCAGATCTCAGGGCTGGAGTGTGAAAGAACAAAACTAATCACACCCCTGGGATGGGTCTTGGTGAAATTCAGAAAATGTTCAACTTTTTGCCAAAAGAAACCACCAAGCAAACACAAGGTGAAAAACATAACCGTCTCAGGTTCTCTCCGAAATTCTTCTTGTACATGCAGTGAGGTCAGGATGAACCCAGGGGTGTGGTCAGTTTGGTCCCATCACTCTCCAGCGCTGTGGTCTCTGTGTGGAGAAGCTAATGTACGTTGTAGCAGCTATAAACAGTCGCTCCCTCACCAGCCTCATATTTTACTCTCTCATGTTAATATGTGAAAAAAACAAGGAGAAAGTACAGAGACGTGTAAACTCCTCTCACACTGAGACTCGTCACGTCTCCGTCAGTGTGGTGTAACGTACGCATGGGTCGGGAAATGCCTTTCTAGCCACTAGTATGTGCTACACACACAGAGAGAGTTTGTGTTAAAGGTGTGACTGTGGCGTTGGGAAGCTTACAGGACTCCTCCTTTAGTGAAGACGAGCGGGTGTGTGGTCCAGACCACGCCCTGGTCCCCCTGCTCGCGCTCCTGTGGCTTCGGCATCTCCGTCCGCATCTCCAACCACAACCCCAAGTGTGACATGAGGAAGGAGCGCCGCCTGTGTCTGCTCCGCCCCTGCGACAACAAGAGCCTGAAGAGCCTGAAGGTACCGCCCACATCACAGCACATCACACAGCGCAGACACGCCCCCTGTGTGCTAGCGTGTGGAAGTGCAGGGAGTGATGGAGTTAGAGTGCAACAGCTGGTGTGAGGGCTGGAACAGCGTGCTCGTTGCTTTAATAAATATTTATTACTGTGTGTGTGTGACTCCGCCCAGATCCCGGCGGGGAAGTCCTGCAGGCCGGAGTTCCAGGCGAGGACGGCAGAGAAGTTTAAACTGTCCGGCTGCACGAGCAGTAAGAAGTACCGGCCACACTACTGCGGAGCGTGTAACGACGAGCGCTGCTGCGTCCCCGACCGCTCCACGCTGCTGAGGGTGGAGTTTAAGTGTGTGGGCGGAGCCAGCGTGGTGTGGAAGATGCAGTGGATCACGTCCTGTGTGTGTGAGAGGAAGTGCAACGACCCGGGAAACATTTTTTCTCAGATGTACTTACTGTGACTGACACACACGCACGCACGCACGCGCCCACACACACACACACACACACACACACACACACACACACACACACACACACACACACAGCTTACTGGAGTAGAGGATGTTAATGTTCCAGGTGATTCGTTTCCTGACAGGACGCAGCATCGAAGTGATGGATCCGTGTGTGTGTGTGATGTGTATCTGACTCGAGATCAGTTTTCAGAACATCACAGTTTTATTATTATTATTATTATTATTATTTCTATTTTCTCTTTATTGTAATGATTAAAGTTATTAAGGCGGGACTCTCACTGTGGTTTTGACAACATCGAACACACGTACAAATAAACACACGCATGCACACACATGTACACACATACGCACACGTACCAAAACATGCGTGTACACACACACACACACACACACAGACAGACAGACAGA
>JAAGKR010012786.1:0-15576 GCA_011419295.1 Clarias macrocephalus
AGGAGGACACGGAGGGACCACTCTCTCCGCTGAACATCAACGGATCCTCTGTGAAAATCTTTAACAGTTCCAAATTCCTAGGTGTTCATCTGGAAGAGAACCTCAGCTAGTCTCTCAACACCAGGTCCTTACACAAGAAAGCCCAAGAGTGTCTTTTCTTTTTGAGAAGGCTAAGGAAGGCCCAGCTTCCATCACCAATCCTGACTACAGCATCCTGAGCAGCCGCATCACTGTCTGCTTGGAAATTGCGCCATCTCGGACCACAAGGCCCTACAGCAAATAGAGAGGACAGAAGAGACAATCGGGGTCTCTCTTCCCTCTATCGAAAACATCTACACCACACGCAACATCAGCAAATCCGTTGTAGTGGCTGATCAGACACACCCGTCAGACACACTCTTCACAAGCTATCCGTCTCCTCAATAACATGGGACTGAACTGATGAAAACACACACACACACACACACACACACACACACACACCCACACACACACACACACACACACACACACACACACACACACACACACACACACACACACACACACACACACACAGATAACCGCTACTCATGCCAACAACACTGGAACTGAACTGATAAACACATACAAATACACTGATCACCAATCAACTACTAATTGTACATACCAATCTGAAATGGCTCTTTTTGCACAATATTTGTTATATTGATATTTATTTTTTTATGATCTTTTCTATCCTTGCTGCTATATACAAGGAAATGTTTACTGTTTCCCATTCAACCACCTAAACTCATTACCACCGTGTTGAAACGTATTATGTTCTGATGGTGTCGCTCTTGGTTGCACATTGGCATGTGGACTTTATGATATCTTTTCTGTATAAAAAAAAGGTTAAGGCATCATCATGGACAGACATGTCTTTCTGGTGCACCATTGCTAGCTGTCACTCATTGTGGGCCTGGTTTGGTGGCAACTGTAGTAGCGCAGGTGCTTTAGCAGGTCATTGTTTGTGTAGGATGTGTGATGTGTGTGAGACGTGTGTGTGTGTGGGGGGGGGGGGGTGGGTGTGTGTGTGTTTGTGTGGCTGTTTTTTTTATTTATTGTGTGTGGTCTGTCTGTTTTGCATGTGTTTGTGTATATGTGTAGTAAGTGTGTGTGTTTATATGTGAGTGTAATGCATGCATGCATGTGTGTTTTTATGCATGTGTAATGTTTGAGTGTTATAATGAAAAGTTGTTATACAACATGCATGCTTGAATGTGAGGAAAATCATCATTCCTTTGATTTTTATGCTGCTGATGCCTAGTTAAAGCGTTTGGCGTTTTCTTAGCGCTAAAGGACCTCAAGAAAGTGGTTTTTTCAAACAACTAATGCATTGTCATTTAAAACATGCAAAATGAGTTCATATAAAGTTTTCATGCTGAAAATCTGAAGATGAGTAACAAAAAGTTGTTATTCAACATTTATGCTTGAATGCATTGAAGTATGGAAAATCATCATTCCTTTGAATGATGCGGAAAAGTGGTTTCCTCACACAACTAATGCATGGTTATATAAAATACCCAAAATCTGACAATCTGAAAATGAGTAACAAAAAATTTGTTATTCAACATGTACTGTATGCTTGAATACATAAATATGTGGAAAATCATCATTCCTTTGATTTTTATGCTGTTGATGCTGAGTTAAAGCGTTTGCCGTGTTCTTATCGTTGTACGACCTCAGGCAAGCTGTTTTCTCACACAACTAATGCATGGTCATTTAAAACATGAAAAATGAGTTCATACAAAGTTTTCATCCTGGAAATCTGAAGATGAATAACAAAAAGTTGTTATTCAACATTTATGCTTGAATACATGAATGTGTGGAAAATCATCATTCCTTTGATTTTTATGCTGCTGATGCGGACTTAAAAGCGTTTGCCGTGTTCTTAGCGCTGTACGACCTCAGGAAAGTGGTTTTCTCACACAACTAATGCATGGTCATTTAAAACATGCAAAATGAGTTCATATAAAATTTTCAGGGTCAAAATCTGAACATGGTCAACAAAAAAGTTGTTATTCAACATGTATGCTTGAATGCATGAATGTGTGGAAAATCATAATTCCTTTGATGTTTCTGCTACTGATGCTGAGTTAAAGCGTTTACCGTGTTCTTATAGCTGTACGACACACAACCGGTAACATGTAACACGTTTACCGTGTTCTTAGAGCTGTTTTCTCACACAACTAATGCATGGTATAAAACACCCAAAATCAGTTTAAAACTCGTTTTCATGCTGAAAATCTGAAAATGAGTAACAAAAAAGTTGTTATTCAACATGTATGCTTAAATGCAATAATGTGTGGAAAATCATCATTCCTTTGATTTTTCTGCTGTTGATGCTGAGTTCTTAGCGCTGTACGACCTCAGGAAAGCGGTTTTCTCCCACAATTCAATTCAATTCAATTCAATTTTATTTCTATAGCGCTTTTAACAATGGTCATTGTCTCAAAGCAGCTTCACAGAAATTAAAAGAAAATGAAAAGAAGACTTATGGAAATGTATATATGTGTAAGAAAAATGTGTCTAGATAATGAGATTGTCCCTGATGAGCAAGCCAAGGGTGACGGCGACAGTGGCAAGGAAAAACTCCCTAAGATGGCAATAGGAAGAAACCTTGAGAGGAACCAGACTCAACAGGGAACCCATCCTCATCTGGGTGATAACAGATAACAGAAATTGTATAACATCATGTGTGTTATGCAGATAAAAGTCTGATATAACAGAAGTTATTTAAATTAACACAAAGTCCAGTTCAGTTCAGGGATGAGTCAGCAGGTGCCGAGCGCAGATGGGGGTCTGGATCACTGGGAGCTCAGGAGCAGCATGTGTAGTTTCAAATCAACATGAAGAAGAATTCAGCTGGAGCAGGTCCTTTTCTGGATGCCTCAGGATCCTCGCAGGGTTGGCCTCTGTCTACTGAAGCTGGCACAATCTCCAGATGCCTCGGGATGGGTGGAAAAATAAAGAGCAGGTGAAAAGAATTAGCATGGTTGCCATTCAGGATAGATGTACTGGAGTATGAGGTAAAGAAATAAATTATGTGTATCCCAGATTAAAGAGATGTGTCTTGAGTCTACTTTTAAATTGGGAAACTGTGTCTGAGCCCCGAATACTGTCAGGAAGGCTATTCCAAAGCTTTGGAGCTAAATATGAAAATGCCCTACCTCCTTTTGTAGATTTTGATATTCTGGGAACTACCTGTAGTCCGGAGTTTTCTGATCTTAAGGAACGTGGTGGATTGTACCGTATCAGAAGACTGGTTAGGTATGTGGGAGCTAGACCGTTTAGAGCCTTGTATGTAAGTAATTCTATTTTGTAATGAATTCTAAACTGAATAGGTAGCCAGTGCAGGGATGATAATATTGGTGTTATATAATCATATTTTGTAGATCTAGTGAGAACCCTGGCGGCTGCATTTTGGACTAACTGTAGCTTATTAATTGAGGATGCAGGACAGCCACCCAGTAATGCATTACAGTAGTCCAGTCTGGAGGTCATGAATGCATGAATAGCACAACTAATGCATGGTTATATAAAATACCTAAAATCAGTTCAAAAACAGTTTTCATACTCAAAATCTGAAAATGAGTTGCAAAAAAGTTGTTCTTCAACATGTATGCTTGAATGCATGAATGTGTGGAAAATCATCATTCCCTTGATTTTTTTGCTGTTTATGCTGAGTTAAAGCGTTTGCGTGTTCTTCGCGCTGTACGAAGTGAGGAAAGCGGCTTTCTCACACAACTAAAGCCTGGTGATGTAAAACACGCAAAATGAGTTTATATAAAATTTTCAGCCTCAAAATCTGAACATGGGTAACAAAAAAGTTGTTATTCAACATGTATGCTTGAATGCATGAACGTTTGGAAAATCATAATTCCTTTGATTTATCTGCTATGGATGCTGAGTTGAAGCGTTTACCATGTTTTTAGAGCTATACGACAACAGGAAAGCGGTTTTCTCACACAACTAATGGTTGTATAAAATACCCAAAATCAGTTTAAAACTCGTTTTCATTCTGAAAATGTGAAAATGAGTAACAGAATCTTTGTTAAACATGTATGTTTGAATGCATGAATGTGTGGAAAATCATCATTCCTTTGATTTTTCTGCTGTTGATGCTCAGTTGAAGCATTTGCCTTTTTCTTAGCCCTGTACGACCTCAGGAAAGCGGATGTCTCACTCAACTAATGCATGGTGATGCAAAATGAGTTCATATAAAGTTTTCATGTTCAAATTCTGAAAATAAGTAGCAAAAAAGTTGTTATTCAACATGTATGCTTGAATGCATGAATGTGTGGAAAATCATCATTCCTTTGATTTTTCTGCTGCTGATCCTGAGTTAAAGCATTTGCCATGTTCGTAGGAAAGCGGTTTTATCACACAACTAATGCATGGTTATAAAAAACACCCAAAATCAGTTTAAAGCCCGTTTTCATGCTCAAAATCTGAAAATGAGTAACAGAAACGTTGTTATTCAACATGTATGTTTGAATGTATGAATGTGTGGAAAATCATCATTCCTTTGATTTTTCTGCTGCTGTTGCTGAGTTAAAGCGTTTGCCGTGTTCTTTGCACTGTACGACTTCATGAAAGCGGTTTTCTCGCACAACTAATGCATGGTGACGTAAAAAATGCAAAATGAGTTTATATAAAATTTTCAGCCTCAAAATCTGAAAATGGGTAACAAAAAAGTTGTTATTCAACATGTACCATTGAATGCATGAATGTGTGGAAAATCATCATCTCTTTGACTTTCATGCTGCTGATGCTGAGTTAAAGCGTTTGCCGTATTCTTAGCGCTGTACACCCTCAGGAAAGGGGTTTTCTTTCACATCTAATGCATGCTTATGTAAAACATCCAAAATGACTTCATATAGAGTTTTCTTTCTCAAAATGTGAAAATGACTAACCAAAAAATTTATTATTCAATATGTAGCTGGTTGGCGTTTATCTTACACAAGTAATGGTTGGTCACTCATACCAAGTGCTGAAGAACATGAATTTCGTGAAAAAGAATCTTTAAAAAAATTATATTCCTTTCGATTAATGTCATTTCACTTTTGTGCAGTGAGTGCAGAAAGCTGGCAAATTTGTTCAGCTTAGAATCACAAAGCTCTTGCAAGACTTTGTTAAATAAAATAAAACTCAGAAAAATATTTTTTGCAGATGTGATTTTTTAGAGAAGAATTTTTTAAATCAGCTCGGTCTGGTAATCCAAAAGAAGTTTTTAATTACATGACGTTTTCTTCATGTTGGTAATAAATCATTACAAGAAATCCAATTTTGTACTGCATGTGAAAACACTTACGTGTTAAAACAGTTTTAAAAAAAGTTTTAATGAATGAAATAATTTGCTATTTTTCAAGTATGATCGAATGCATTAGTTTTGCATTCAAAATCCATTTCAAAATATAGTGTTCAAATGAAGAATATGAAATATTGAGTATGAATAAGAAAAGAATCTAAGAATGTAAAAGATGAAACAAGAATATATATATTTCTGTCATTTCTGTCTTGTGCAGTGAGTGCAGAAAGTCGGCAAATTTGTTCAGCTTAGAATCACAAATCTATTATTGCCCCTCGCTTACTTTGTAGGCTCCCTAAGCGGGCCGGCTGGTGATGATTAACCTTAATAGGATCTCGGGCTTTCTCCGCATTATAAAAGCAAGGCGCTGAGTTTAGTCCGAGGTCCGAGAAGAGCGTAACGCGGTGGAGCTCAAGAGTGGTACGCGAGTGAGGAAATGCTATTGCTATACATTCTATACTCCAACAGTAATGCAACACGCACAAGTCAGGTGCATGTACTTAACCACATTAAAGGCTCATCTATCATAAAACGTGATAAAAAATATTCCGAAAGAACGAGGAATTGCCAGTAAGCATGACAAACTAGCGGTGAAAAGTACCGTTGGGTAGTACTCATTGGATGAACTTAATGTGCGTAGAAATTAAGCACATTAAGTGTGCTGCCTCCTCCTATAACCCGGAGATGTCGGCTCAAAATAGGAAAAAAAAGGCATTAGGCACCCGGGTCCCTAAAAGGCCTGAGGCGTTCCTGAAACCCCTCTTGGAATAATGCCTGTCTGAGGGTTGCTATATCCATCAATAGCATCTGAAAGTGACCGCAGGTCTGATGAGACGACCCGCTTACTTTTAACATATTGCTAAGATGAGGAACAGAAAATAACAAGCACTTCTTCAGTTAGTGGTGAGCAGAGACAGAAGAGCCAAGCACCAAATCACCAGCATCCCAGCAATGGGCGTGCCGAAAGGTCTAGGGTAGTGTTTCACATGCGGATGAACACAACACAAGCGGTAGTCAAGTCAAGTCAAATAGGCTTTTATTGTCATTTCAACCATATACAGTTCAGTACACAGTGAAACTTTACTTTAGCTTGTTGTTTACTTTAAGTGTGGTGCAAGGGATCACAGCACCCTGGATCATCAACTGTAAACACTGGTCGGTGGATCGAGAACACTTAGCTGTAACTAGCCTTATAGCATCTAGGCAGAAATGATAGATGTAATAATCAATCTAGGCTACAGTAGGTATTTCTGGAACTGCCTAGATTGATCAGCTTATCGCTCCTGTCTTCTGCAACCTTTGCCAGGAGCCACTCTTGTGGCACAGGAATTAAAAGCACACAGAGCTCCGAGTGGCGCAGTGGTAAAAGCGCTCGCCCTATCATCCGGAGATCGCTAGTTCGAATCGCGGGTGGTGCTGTAACCTCTCGCAGCCGGAGGTCTAGAGAGAGCTGATTGGCCGAGCTCTCTCAGAGGGGAGGGATGAGAGCGAGCTCTCTCAGAGGGGAGGGATGAGAGGTACTTAGTGCTCCCACGTTAATCACGGCTCTACAGCCAGTCAGGGCCGTCTGTGAGCTCGCGCAACAGAGGGGGTGGATAGCGCTGTCCTCCGAGTGTGTTACGCCGCTCCCAACGGTGCGCGAGCGAGCAGTTCGAGAAGATGTGGTCGGCTGGCGTCACGTGGTTCGGAGGAAACACATAATAGTCTTCGGCCCTCCCGGCTGAGTTGTAGTAGTAGCCTTAATGTGGGAGCCCCCTAGTGACGGGGAGGAATTTGACACGACTAAAAAATCCAAAAAAAAAAAAAAAGCACACAGAGAAGGCGAAAGGCTAGATGATGTCCCAGGTCGTGAGCGTTCCAATACAGTACGCTTGTGGAAATGCGTGGGTTAATTGTGCCATCTAGTTGAACAGATAGAGTCATAGGGTCTGAGCTATCTGAATCAATCACAAACCTCTTCCCCAGTTTTTCAAAAACAGGTGAACATATAGAAGGTTTTCTCAAGGAGGTAAGGTCAAAAACTGCACCCTCCCTTTTTCTGTGAAAAAAACTCCATCGTTCCGACGTGCTTCAAGTCCACCACCATCATCCCTGTGCCAAAGAAGTCAAGTCAAGAAGGGTTTCATTGTAACTTCAACCATATAGAGCTAGTACACAGTAAAACGAAACAATGTTCCTCCAGGACGTCCTTCACTGTCCTGTCTCAATGACTACCATCCTGTTACACTCAAACCTATCATCATGAAGTGCTTCAAGCGGCTCATCACGAGACACATCAAGACCCTGCTCTCCCGCTCACTGGACCCACTGCAGTTGGACAATTAGTACACCTACATAGATTTCAGTTCAGGATTTAATACTATCATCCTCCAACACCTGATCGGGGAGCTGAGCCTGTTTGGCCCGAACACCTCCCTCTGTAACTGGATCCTGGACTTCCTGACCGGATGACCTCAGTCAGTGTGTGGCTCATGGACAGCACCCTCCAGCACCACCACACTTAGCACTGGGGCCCCCCAGGGCTGTGTGCTCAGTCCCCTGTTGTTCACATTTCTGACTCACGACTGTGTAGCGACACACAGATTGAACCACATCATCAAGTTTGCTGATGAAACGACCGTGGAGGGTCTCATCAGCAAAAACAATGAGTCAGCATACAGAGAGGGAGTGAAGAGGCTAACAGACTGGCGCAAGGACAATAACCTGTCTCTGAAAGTCGATAAGACAAACAAGATGGTTGTCGACTTCAGGAGGACACGGAGGGACCACTCTCTTCGCTGAACATCAACGGATCCTCTGTGAAAATCGATAACTGTACCAAATTCCTAGGTGTCTATCTGGAAGAGAACCTCAGCTAGTCCCTCAACACCAGGTCCTTACACAAGAAAGCCCAAGAGTGTCTTTTCTTTCTGAGAAGGCTAAGGAAGGTCCAGCTTCCATCACCAATCCTGATTACAGCATCCTGAGCAGCCGCATCTCTGTCTGCTTGGAAATTGCGCCATCTCGGACTGCAAGACCCTACAGCAAATAGAGAGGACAGAAGAGACAATCGGGGTCTCTCCTCCCTCTATCAAAAACATCTACACCACACGCAACATCAGCAAATCCATCAGCATCAGCAAGGGACTGGACTGATGAACACACACACACACACACACACACGCACACACACACACACACACACACTGATCACCAATCAACTACCAATTGTACATACCAATCTGAAATGGCTCTTTTTGCACAATATTTATTATATTGATATTTATTTTTTTATCTTCTTTTCTATCTTTGCTGCTGTCTACAAGGAAATGTATACTGTTTCCCATTCAACTACCTAAACTCATTACCACAGTGTTGAAATGTATTATGTTCTGATGGTGTCGCTCTTGGTTGCACATTGGCATGTGGACTTTATATCTTTTCTGTATAGGACTTAGTTTTTGTTAATTCATTACATTAATCTCTTTTGTCTCAGCTAGTCAGCTAATTAGGTTTTTTAGTTATTTAGCTAGTTAGTTTTTGTTAATTTATGTTGTAAATATCTGTTGTACCTACTTGACTTGACATGACTACTTAACTACTATACCCCACTCTGGGTGTCCACCAAGGATCTTTCTCAAGAGGATATGCAAAAAGTTGGCTCTGCGTCCTTTTACAATAAAAAGAAGAAAAATAGTTACAAGCAACGATGAGCTGGCCCAAGCACTCGTGCCATTGCCACTTGGGCGTGCATCACAACATGTGTGCCTATTCGGCATGCTAAGACCTCAAACAAATATGACATAAGTTTAAGGCCTCGTCATGGCTGGATGTGGTTTTCTGGTGCTCCACTGCTAGCTGTCACTCAACATGGGTCGGGTTTGTTGGCGACTGTAACGGCGCAGGTGCTTGAGCAGGTCATTGTTTGTTTAGAATTAGTAGGATATGTGATGTGTGAGAGACATGTCTGTATGTCTGTGTGTGTGTTTGTTTGGGATGTGTACTGTATTTGAAGTATAAGTGTGTGTGTGTCTGTGTGTAGAATATATAGGTATACTCTGTATGTGTGTCTTTTTGTCTAGGATTTGTTGTGTGTATTTAGGATTTGTATTTTGCATGGTATTTGTGTTTTGGATGTATATGTGTTTTTAATGTTTGTGTGTTCATATGTGTGTAGTATACATGTGTAATTGTGTGTAGAATGTGTGAGTGTCGGATGTTTAGTGTTTGTGCCTGTGGTAGGTATGTAGCATGTGTATGTATAGTGTGTATAGAGTGTAGTGTGTGTGTGTGTGTGTGTGTGTGTGTGTGTGTGTGTGTGTGTGTGTGTGTGTATGTTCAGGATGTGTGTGTATTTCTGGAACAGTGGGTCTAGGAGTTCCCCAAGGATCACCAGCTGAAGTTTGAAGCCAAGAAGGTTCATCGGTACATCGACCAGTCACTCTCATACCTCTTCAAGCTCTCTCAAGCTTGCCTCAGCTCGCCACTTGGGCACACCTCACAACATGGGCGCCTTTTCAATACCCTAAGACCTTATGAGCAAATATGACAAAAGGTTAAGGCATCGTCATGGCCAAACGTGTCTTTCTGGTGCACCATTGCTAGCTGTCACTCAATGTGGGCCTGGTTTGGTGGTGACTGTAGTGGCGCAGGTGCTTGTCATTGTTTGTGTAGGATGTGTGATGTGTGTGAGATGTGTGTGTGTGTGTGTGTGTGTGTGTGTGTGTGTGTGTGTGTGTGTGTGTGTGTGTGTGTGAGTGTGTGTATGGCTGTTTTTGTTTAGGATATTTACTGTATGTGAAGTATAAGTATGTGTGTGTGTGTGTGTGTGTGTGTGCTATATGAGTGTAGCAGTTGTTGTGTCTATTAAGGATGTGTATTGTGTGTGGTATCTATGTTTTGCATGTGTGCATGCATATGTGTAGTAAGTGTGTGTGTTTATATGTGTGCAGTATGCATGTGTAATGTTTGAGTGTGTGTGTGTTTGTAGTCTGTGTGTACATGTAGTCTGTTTGTGTGTTTGTGTGTGTGTGTGATATATGTGTGTGTGTGTATGTGTGTAGCATTTTTTTATGTCTATTTAGGATGTGTATTGTGTGTGGTATGTCGGTTTTTGCATGTGTGTGTGAATATGTGTACTGAGTGTGTGTGTGTGTGTGTGTGGTGTAATGTGTGAAGGTAGGATGTGTAGTGTTTGTGTCTGTGGTAAGTGTGTAGTATGTGTGTGTGTAGTGTAGTGTACGTTCAGGATGTGTGTATTCCTGGAACTGATCAGACCAGTGACTCTACAATCTCCCCAAGAACAACCCACTGAAGTTTGAAGCCATGAAGGTACATCAGTACATCCGGCCATTGAAGATACAATGCCGCCAATCACTCTCCGGTTGATGAAGATAAGCATCTTTTCAATCCTGTGCAGCACTCTGCACTTTGTGCAGCAACATCACTGTGGGCAGACCGAATGCATGGTCAGATGAGGAACACTCGTGGGTCCCAGGTGGGGACATACTATACGCTGCTCTCGTTGTCCAACAAGAACCTCTCTGATGGAGAAAGGCAAGAAGCTGGCTCTGGGGCCTTTTAAAATAAAAAGTAGAAAAGTTACAAGCAAAGATAAGTAGGCCGGAACACGTGTGCCATCATCAGTTGGGTGCACCACTGTGCGCCTTTTCAGCACGCTAAGACCTCTTATATAAATATTACATAAGTTTAGGGCACTGGCTGGACATGTATTTCTGGTGCAACTTCTCTAGCTATCACTCAAAGTTATTGTTTGTGTAGGATGAGTAGGATCTGTTAAGTGTGTGTGTTTGGTATGTGTACTGAATGTTTGTGTGTATGTGTGTGTGTAGTCTGTATGTGTAATCTATGTGTGTGTGTGTGTGTGTGTGTGTGTGTGTGTGTGTGTGTGTGTGTGTGTGTGTATGTGTGTAGACTTTGTTGTGTATTTAGGATGTCTATTGTGTATAATTATATGTGTTTTGAATTTGTTTGTGTAGTGAGGGTCTGTGTTTATGTATATGTACATAAAACATGTATATGCATGTGAAAGGTTTGTGTGTGCGGTGTGTGTGTATTATGTGTTAGTGTAGGATGTGTAGTTTTTGTGTAGTATGTGTGTGTATAAAGTGTAGTGTAAGTGTCTCTATGTGTGTGTTTGTATTTGTGTTTGTGTATGTTCAGTATGTCTGTGTATTCATGAAGCTGCCCAGAACAGTGGGCCTAGGAGTTGCCCAAGAACCACCAGCTGAAGTTTGAAGCCAATAAGGTCCATCGATACAACAGCCATTGAAGATATAATGAAGATTTAATTTTGTCCGCGTAATGCAGGTCACTCTCCAGTCGATTGAGATAAATACCTTCTCAAGCTCGATCAAGACAACAGCAACATAGTCAGATGAGGAACATTTGTGGGTCACAGGTCAGCACATAGTATACCCTGTTCTGGTTTTGAAGAGTGGACCTCGCTGAAGATAGAGAAGGCAAGAAGTTGGCCCTATGGCCATTTAAAATAAAAAGAAGAAAAATAGTGTCAAGCTCACAACCTGTGTCCTTTGTTTTTAGCACGCTAATACCTCTTAAACAAATATGACATACGGTTGTAATGTTGCAGGCGCTTGAGCAGGTCATTGTGTAGGATGCATATGATGTGTGATGTGTCTAAGACATTTAAGTCTGTGTGTGTGCTTGTTTAGGATGTGTACTGTAATTGAGGGATAAGTAGTATGTGTGTGTGTGTGTGAGAGAGTAGAATATGTATGAGTGTTGTGTGTGTATAATATGTATGTGTTATGTTTGTGTGTGTGTATATGTGTTCAGGATGTGTTTTTTACTCCAACTGCCTGGCTCAGCTTCTCGTTGCTTTCTGCCCCAAACTTTGGTAGGACCTACCCTTGACGCACAGAACTGAAATGCACACGGACAAGGCTGAAATGCTCTATGAAGTGCTAGGTCTTGAGAGTTCCATAGAATGCCGCAGTACGTTTGTGGAAATGCGTTGGTTAATTGTGCCATCTTGTCGAGCATATAGTGTAATAGGGTCTGAGCTATCTGATCCAGTCATAACCCACGTCTCCAGTGTTTCACAAACAGGTGAACCTATAGGAGGTATTCTCAAGGAGGTAGGGCCAAATACTGGGACTGTCTCACCACAAAGATCCTAGGATTGCGTGATCTGCTTCCTGCAGCCAATTTGGCTACCATCTACCCTTGTTCCCAGAGCAAGCCCAAAAGGCCTAGAGCCTCTTTTAGAACAGTGGGTCTAGGAGTTTCCCAAGACTCACCAGTTGAACGTTGAAATCAAGAAGGTCCTTTGGTACATCCGGCATTGAAAATACAACAATGATTTAATTTTGGTTATGCGCCACCTATTACTCCACGGTAAATGAAAACTCCTCCTTAATCTTCCAGTATTGTGCAGCGCTCTGGCGGGTTTATCGCCAGCACCATCACGATGGGAACCCAGCATGCACGGTCAGGTGAGAAACACTCATAGGTCCCAGGACAGCACATACTATACCCAGATCTGGTTGTCCACCAAGGACATCTCTCAAGATGAAAGCCAAGAAATTGTCCATGTAGACTTTTAAAATTAAAAGTGTTTGTGTGAGTGGATGTATATAGAGAGTAGTGTGTTTAGGGTGTGTTTAGTGTGTGTGTTTAGTATGTGTGTTTCCTAGTGTGTGTGAAATTTGCAATTGACCCATAAAATCTGACCTCCTGTTGAATTAGGCCAATGACATACTCAGTGAAAATTGTTCAGATTGATGAGATCAACATGTTTGCTGATTTTCATGTGTTTTATGGTATTATGACTCCCAAAAGGGTCCTGATGGTTGAAAATAAATAAATGAATAAATACATAATGATTCTTCTGCCGTCACCCTCTCTCCTCAAACCACATCATCGATGAGTCCTCCACATGTACAGACAGTCAAGGATCAGTAGTGGTTATCTGTCAGTCACATATGATACTCGATCTTGTTGTACACGAAAAGTGTCCTGCTTAATTTGGAAGCCTTGGAGTTTAGGATGTCTACTATGTCTTTTTAGGATGTGTAGTCTGTGATTGTGTGTGTGTGTGTATGTGTGTAGTCTGTCTGTGTGTGTGTTTCGGGATGTGTAGTGTGTGTTCGTAGTCTGTATGTGTATCGACTGTAGTATGTTTAGCATGCTTGTGTAAAGTAGTATTTGGTGTTTTTATATAGTGTGTGTGGATTTTGCAATTGACCCAAAATATCTGACCTCCTGTTGAGTAAGGCCAATGTCATACATAGTGAAAATTGTTCAGTTTAATGAAATGTAAAAGTGTACCGAGTTTGAGATGTATACCTGCATGTGTGACTGAGCTGTGCAGCAATATTACCTGAGAGGTCCCTGCATCACTTGTCAAGGCCCAGACATGCAGGCCTCCTAATGTCAGCAGAAAAAAGACATTTTCACGCTCTCAACTGAATGTAATAGTTCAACGGACGTATGAAATTTACTCAGATCTGTCTCCCTGCTGAAAATACTCTTTCAGCTTTAAAAATTGGGAAGGTAGTTTAAAGAAGTCAATTTAAGATGAAGTTAAGTATGGGAAACAGAATGTTCGCAGAAGAACGTTTTTTTCATGATGAACAGGTAAATGTTTTCATGATCAAGACTTTCACTTTTCTACAGCAAATGCGTGACTTATTTTCTGATCTCTACAACAAGGGAAACAAATATTCATCATTTATGGTAGAATGCATGAATGTGTGGAAAATCATCATTCCTTTGACTTTTATGCTTCGGATGATGAGGTAGTTAAGCGTTTGCTGTGTTCTTAGCGCTGTGCATGGTGATGTAAAACATGCTAAATCAGTTTATATAAAATTTTCATGCTCAAAAACTGAAAATGAGTAACAGAAGATTAATAGAAATTGAGTAATAGAAATTTGGGTAGAATATTAATTTTTATTATATTAATTCATCCGATCATGGATATTGGTAAATTTGACCAATTTTTTCAATAACTCACTAGTTCTGTCCATCCATAATTTATTGGGATTATTTTGCTAGAGTTGCTTGGCTCAAGACCCACAGTCTGCTCCTTTCCCTCTGTGCAAGTTAAACGTACAATTCAATTTCCCTTTTAACATAAACATTTCGCTTGATCTTATCAAGAACGACACCCTTTATAGGCTATACAAAATCAACAAAATATACATGGCAAAGCCAATTCAGTTATACCCAACCAATAAAACAGATAAAACATAAATGTAGAGTAGGCATAAAACTCAACCTGTCAACTAAATTATGTTTCAAATGACTTGAACTCGCTCGTATTCTACAGACAGGATTTCAACCTGTTGGTGCCACTCAGATAACTTAACTGATGATTCTATGCTGGCTGTGAGATGCTTTTGTAGAATTTTTCAGCTTCTTGCGGGTTGAAAAAAGATGAAGCGTGCCGGCGTGTAGCATTCTCAGCTTACAAAGGTTATTTTGAAAACCACGGAAAGCGTTGATATCCACAAACAGCTTTGTAACTGGGCACTGTCTCAGCTGAGAGGTCCTGCGCAAAGAATATCTTGATTACGTCGTGCATGATGTCCCGCCGCCTAGATTCCTGGTAGACAAATTCCTTCTCCTGAAACTTTAAGAAACGGATGAGTATAGCTCTGTTTTGGTTGGGTTTCCCGGACGCTAGTGTGCGATGAACCCGTTCTAAAGTGAACGACTTGTTTGGCCCCAGCCATTGTGCCAGCATTTCGCTTATGAATTCGAGGAGTGTTTTCTGGCCTTCAGCTCCTTCACGTATACCATAAAGACGGAGGTTTTTCCTTCTGCCCCGGTTTTCCAGATCTTCCGTCTTTGATTCGAGGTAAGCGATTTGTTTTATTGCCGAGTCAAGTGTAGCTTCGTTCTTTTCCAGTGACTTTTCCGTATCATGAATGCGGCCTTCAGCCTCTTCAATACATGTTGTGTTGGAAGAGACATCTCGTTTTACATCTAGTCAATTTCAAGTCAATTTTATTTATATAGTGCTTTTAACAATTGACATTGTCGCAAAGCAGCTTTACACAATAAAAAGAAGTAAGTCTGTATGCAATGTGTATGAATCAAAATGATAAGATTGTCCCTGATGAGCAAGCCGAGGGTGACGGTGGCAAGGAAAAACTCCCTGGGATGGTAATAGGAAGAAACCTTGAGAGGAACCAGACTCAACAGGGAACCCATCCTCATCTGGGTGATAACGGATAGCAGGGATTGATCAGCATAATAATGTGTACTGGAAGTTC
>JAAGKR010012787.1:0-10000 GCA_011419295.1 Clarias macrocephalus
GTGTGTGTGTGTGTGTGTGTGTGTGTGTGTGTGTGTGTGTGTGTGTGTGTGTGTGTGTGTGCGCGTGAGATAGATGATAGCGTGTGTCCTTGTCAAACATTTCAATGGAAAAAGAATGTGGTTATGGTCTCTCTCATTGTAAATTGATTCTGTGTCCTGATTGATCAGAAGCCGTTGATTAATTCTCTCCAGCAGCAGCTCTGAGAGAAGCGCAGGTTTATACATGTTACTGTTTCTGTAGGAACAACTCCACCGATAATAAACTGATCCATGTTTTGTGAGGCAGATGTTTCTGTAACATCAGTGGAAGGAGTCTCCAGTGTCAGAGCTTTTAGGTTTGAAGTTCAATATCAAAAGAGAATAAAGAGAAGCTGGCGAGGGAACGAGTGCTGCTAATACACTGAGTGTTACACCTTTATATATACAGTTAGACACACTGCATGTTTTTAACAGGATTTCTTTTCTTTCTTTTTTTACACCGAGATTTGTGTAAATACAAGCTGGTGCTCTCTAAATTAAACACCAGAAGTGCTTTTCATTCACATTCTTATCTGTGATCGTAAACACCAGCCGAGTTCCACCGACATGAAGCTCATCACTGCTGCTCCATGGGACTCACACACACCGAACAAATGATATAAATATATATAACAATTACTTATTTATATCCTATTAATATTCAAAATACAAAGAAATATATCTTTAGAAATATATCTATATTTTGAAACTAAAATAAAAATATATATATATTTTAATGATAAATCGAGAATTGTTTCTTTTTAATTTTTACACTTAATATTAAAAATTGTTTTTGTATATTATAATCAAAAAAATGTAATAAGAATGATAAATTTTTAAACTCCAGATTAAATGTTGCGATATACAGAATAAAGAAAATATGCATAATATTTCAACAGACTGTTTTGTATATTGTATATTGAATTTTCAATGATTCACTTGATTATAAACTTATTAAATAACAGTAGGATTTATATAGTAGCAGGAAACATTGCAGGTCAATAAAAAAGTGACAAAACATATCAATCTATCTATTGTATATGTCTATACTGTATAAAATTCAAAATGGATTCATTTATTGGTAATATAAATACATATCCTACTGTATTTAAACATATTTAAAGGTGAATTTTAATTCTGATACAATATATAAGTACTGTTTAAACGAATGAGTTTAAACTGATCAGCTATAACATTAACGCCTCATTAACACATTAACATGATCAATTATAGCATCATGGGCACCCGAGTCTCCCCCATGTGCTCTCACCCATGTGCTCTCACCCATGTGCTCTCACCCATGCCCACAGGGACCGAAGGCCAGCCTGCCCGCTCCGAACTATTGTCCCTGAATGTGTGTTGCAGTGGACGGTCAGAAGCCTTGGATGGGGAAAATCTTCAAATTCTAGGATTGTGCAAAGAGGATTAATTCAACAGAAAAGCCAATGCAGTGCAAATCATCAAAAATGTTAACACAGGTGATGATAAAAATACACCAGAACACCCAGTGGAGACTTCACATGGGACCCAGAAGCAAAAGAAGCCGAGCTCCCACTGACCCGGCCTCCAAACTCCACAGATCCCAGTCAGACCGAACCCCATGTGATACACCAGTCACACAGGTCTCATCCACGGAGGGTCACAGACAGCACAGCACCCCCCAGAGGCCATGTGGAGTCGTACCCTGATGGGACAGAGCCGCCCTGGTGGCAGAAGGAGAACACACACAATACTGGACTTAATGTTTTGTGTTGTAATGTTATGGCTGATCGGTGTATATACACATTCCAAGATTTTATAAATAATTAATTTATAAATAATGATAATAATTATTCTTTTGGTATTAAAAAAATTGTGCTTATTTTGGAACAGAAATAAAAAAAAGAAAAATCAGAGGCGTTATCTGAGCCACTACAGGTAGCGATAACATTAGCTGTCGGTTAAACCTCTCTCTCTTTCCCCAATTTTCACCGTCAGAAAGCAAAAGATTTATTTTATTTCATTTAACTCGACCGCTTTTCTATATTTTTTTCCCCTTTAACCTGTGGGTTTCATTAAAAGGAAAATGAAGCGGCTCCATTAGAGGCCCGTGTTCTAGCCCTCGGCCTTCGCTCATTTCAACACTCCTGTGATCATATTCCTCCTCATAAAGTCACTATAGCAACAGGAAAGATGAAATTACTCACCTTTCAGAGCAGAGAGAGAGAGAGAGAGAGAGAGAGAGAGAGAGAGAGACAGAGGGAGAGAGAGAGAGAGAGAGAGAGAGAGAGAGACAGAGAGAGAGAGAGAGACACAGAGACAGAGAGAGAGAGCGAGAGAGAGAGAGAGAGAGAGATCTCCTTTTGTTCGTATATTAAAGCTTTACAATTTCACTACATACTGATGATGGAATCAATCACGACCTTGCAAAATTTCACTCCTCCGCCCGTCCCACCTCCTTCCTCTGCATCTGCCCTTGATACACCACAATTCCAGCCATGGAAATGAAATTAAAATGAAATACAATGATGGCCCTTACATGGCTTCCTGACCAAGGCTGATTCTTATATAACAATTAAAAATAAACAACAAAGAACAGATTTGCTATATATTTTTAATAGTTATGAAATTAAAAAGTCATTAATAATTTATAATTATTATTATTTATAATTAATATAAATCATAAAGAAAAACAAAAATAAAGATGAATAAAAAATTTTAATACATCTTTTAAACATTGTAATCTGTATTATACATTTTTGTAATAAAAAGATAATTACAATAATAAATAAAAAAGTAAATAAATAAATAAATAAACAAATAAAGAAATAAACGTACTGTAAGGTAAGAACTGAACGACCAGGCTACAGCTTAATGTTCTTTAGATATTAAAGTCACAATACTGCAGCATACAGATTTAAGCATTTTTTGCATAACATTGATTCTAAACAAGCTAGACTGCAACTTAAAAAAACACCTTGTGCTAAAATTGGAGTAAATATTATTCTTTTATAAATCACACTTTCTTGATTATGACTGTCATCATCATTAAATTAGCCATGATATCTATGGCTAGCTCCTTTTTTTAGCTTATCATTTTACATTCTTTTTAAAGAGCACAAAAACAACAAATCATTTGAAGTACTTAGAGATGCGCTAAGTGTTTTTTTTTTTAGTGTCTGTTTACATTTCCCTTAGATGGTGTTAAATTCCCCAGGCTTCTCCTTCCATGGTCCTCCACTTCCTCCTCATTCCTCATACTGCTGTCCTTCTTGTGGCTCACCGGAGCCCTTTGGTTAACCAGATTTCTGTGCAACATGAGTGTGGCTTTGATTTAGTAGCCTGAATGAATGCTTATTTACCTCGTAATAACCTAGAGAGAACATTCAGACACCATCGTGTGTGCTTTTCTCCCCCGGTCGGCTAGATGGTATTTACAGTCGACCCCTGAAAAACACAAAATTTTGGGTGTGGAAAAAAAAAAAGCCCATAAATGCCTATTTTTTGCTCCCAAAACACCCCAAACTCTTAAAATCAGCGTAATACATTACCCTTAAAAAGCAAAGAAAGTAAACCCGTATGCTGTACTGTACTGTTCTGCTGTGTCTCCCACAGTGCTAGAATGTGAAATACAGATGTTACCTCTACTGTAATTTACTGCAATTCATGCATAATACATACATAATATTAATCTTACAAAATTAGTTAATTATATAGTTCTTAATAGCTTAGCATTCAAGCGCATAAAAAATTATATATCGCCACAAAAAAAGCCATAAAAAATTTCAGAGGAGATTAAAATTTTTTGTATTTTTGAGGTTTCCTCGTACACGGAAAAATCTCTGAACTCTGTATATTTAAATTTCACTTCACATTTTGTTTTTGCTAGCAAACTTGATTTTTATTTGCAGTGTAAGATTTCAAAAAGACACAGAATTCACTCCATATCTCATGACGGAATACCACTGAAACTTTCATATTAACAACATAGAAATGAGGACTTTTTAAAGGAAACCTACTGACAGCCCCAATATCTATCCAATAATATTAGAACCGTGAATTATTTGTAGATATTTGATGACATTTTGGGACGTTCAATGTACATTTTAATTAGATTAGATACCATTTTAATTAGATAATTAATTAATATTAATTATCTGTTTTTTTTTTACTTTTTCCTCTTTCAGGTACCGAAGTATTAAACACTACTAAAAGTTTTACATAGTTTTACACATATTTTCTGCAAAACCTGCAGTATAGTTTTAACCTTTTTTTTATTTTGACAATTTAACATTTGAAAGGTTAGTTAAATAATAAAAAAAAAAAGAAAAAGAATTGGTCCTGAATCAAAACCCGCTGTGATCAGAGGATTTTTATTATTTTTAACACAGAATAAAAACAAGGGGTACTAACTTTTGAACATGGCTGTAGGTCTTCTTTACCTCTGCTTTTTATAAAGTGCTGACACTGGAGACCTCTTCAAAAATGAAAACCTCACGGCATCAATCATTATTGATATTATTCCCTGAGCGTCTACCGTCTGTGAATAAACTGTTCTTATAGCAATGATGGCGTATTAGAGCGAGTGCATTAATATACACCTGAGATTATATTTCACACTACAGTGAAGCTACAATTTAATCATATCATTCTATATTTCATGCAAAACAAATTGTGCTGATTCAGAAGTTATAGCAGCGTATGGAAGCGCCCCGTACTGACTGATGAAAATCTGACTCCCATCATTAAGGATTTGGACAGAAAAATCTCACTCGATGTGTTCGCAGAATCAATCAGGATGTTGAAGCGCATAAATGTCGTTCTTGCATTAAAGCTTGTGCGAAGGAGAATCTGTCGATTATGCGACTGGACATCAAATTTTCAACATGCAAGATTGATTTTTTTTTTTTTTTTTTTTTTTTTTTTTACGAAAAAGCAATAAAACAGAATAAATCAGAGATATGGTGCAGGGTCAGAGCTGTTAGGTGTCATTCTGAGATGACGAATAAAACAGAAGAAATTTGGCACACTTTTCGGCATGCTAACGATACACAACGTTAAGCTAATGACGGTTAATTGATATAATGACGTAGTGTGTATGTAAAAATATATACATATTAAACTTTCTGAGGGTGCCATTATATTTGCATATGTGCGTATACCTTAATATCATAGTTCATGCAGGACAGGACGTTTGAAAGATTCGTGTGATCATGTGGTTTTTATGCATTTCACATGAATTGATATACTCATGATTTGGTCTAAATCCAAAAAATAATTTTAAGTAAAGAATTAGAAAGTTGTTCTTATATTATTAGCATGGAATCTAGCTAACAAAAAATGTTGTGTATTTGGTCATTGTTTACTTAACCGATCATCCCTGGGATACATTTCATAGCAAAGCAATGTGTAAACATGTTACTTATGGTTGTAACAGTTACAGTAAATGATCCCGCAGCCACGTAATCATGCTTTAGTTCATCCAAACGAGGGTGAGTATGGACATGTAAATCTCAGATAGTGCACATGGAGTGTGAAATAAACGTGTGAAATGGGTCAGATGGTGGTCATCAGCTGCGCGCTTCACACGTCGGAAACGGCGACGCTGTAGTAGCTCCCAGCAGACTGGAACGCCAACGCCGTCCTGGATTCACGGTTCCTGGAGATTCCTGATCGACTCTGCCGCTTAGATCAGGGTTGTTTTTTCACTATCACGACATCCAGCGTGTAATTCCACATGAAATTCCTGCTTCCCACTTATTGCTTGGTGGGTGTCGGACAACGTGGCCCACGATAATGTCTGCAGGAGAAACTCAGACCTGAGGAGGAAACTTAGTAACGTGAAGTGATACATACAGACTAGGGAAAGAACAAAAAGATTGACAAGGTGGGGTCATACACAGAAATGATCAAAAACATAAAAGAGGCAGGAGGTAAGGAATACAGTAGCATCATGGAGCAATATACACTCACTGGCCTCTTCATTAGTTACGCCGTGCTGGGACTGGGTTGGACCTCCTTTTGCCTTCAGATCTGCCCTGCTTCTTTGTGGTACAGATTCAATACGTTGATGGAAACATTACTCAGAGATTTGGCCCCATATTGACATGAAAGCATCACACAGTTGCTGCAGATTTTGTCATCCGCACGTCCATGACGTCATGACCCGTCCGCCGCATCCCAAAGCTGCTCTATTGGATCGAGATCTGGTGACTGCGGAGGCCATTTCCGGACAGTGAGCTCAATGTCACATTCAACAAAATACTTTCAGATCATTTCAGCTTTGTGACATGGTGCATTATCCTTTGGTCATGAAGCGATGGACACCGTCAGCACCGATGGTTGTGCAGTAAAATCCCAGCAGATCAGCAGCTTCGGAAACCGACAACCACCAACCGTTCCCTGTCCGGAACCGACAACCATGCCATGTTCAAAGTCACTTAAATCATTCTTCCTTCCACAATCTAGATTCAAGATTCAAAGAACTTAATTAATCCCAGAGGGAAATTGCTTTGTCTTAGTTACAGTTGCTTTTCGGTTGTTTCAAAAGAGTAATAAAAAAGTAATAAATTAAACAAGAATTTATTTAATTAGAATCAGAATAACTTGGAAATGGGGGGAGGGAAGGGGAATAATAATAATAATAATAATAATAATAATAATAATAATAATAATATTAAAAAAAAACTACTAAAAACTGTAAACAGTAAATTCCGTATTGCACTAATAGGAAGGCACAGCATGTGAGTTATGACTGAATTCACATATATATTCACATATATATAGTAATATTGCACTTGAAGTACGGTGATTGTATTGGTAAATGACCGGAGGAATAAGTAATGTATTAATGTAATATTGTGATATTGTATCATTACAGACAGTTAGTGTTGGTAAACGACTGAGGAAACAAGTACAGTATTCATGTAATATCATTACATGTTACACAGAAGAGTTGTATCATTTTATGGCCATTTGGTAGAAAAGATCTCCTGTGACGCTCTGTAGTAATCAGTCTTCTGGTGCTTCTAATGCTAATGCTGGGTTTGAACTTCAGCAGATCATCTTGACCATGTCTACATGCATAAATGCATATATAGGAGAATTATGTGAAAATTCTCAGAAGGTAAAGTTTCTCTGTGAGTGTGTTATAGATTATATCGCCCCCTATGTTGAAAGGATGAGCTCGGCTGTCTTCACCTAACACTAAATTAGGAAGAACGTGGAGAAGAACAGCTAGAGGTCAGCTTCTAACAAGTCTGATTAAGCACAAAGTGCTGACCATGTGCATGGCATTTTGTTGAGGATGTTGTCGGAGATGGGATGAGTATAACCAGTGTGTGTATTTACAGTATAAAAGAATAAGAAGATCAGAACAGCATGGTAGAGTAGTGGTTAGCACGGCAGCCTCACACCCACAGGGTTAAGAGTTTGAGTTCACCTGGGGTCTGTGTGTGAGGTTTACATGTTCTCTCTGTGCCTGGTGGGTTTCCTCCAGATACTCCGGTTTCCTCATACAGTCCAAAGACCTGAAGATTTTAGTAACTGTCAAATCCAAATTCTAACTTGAATCTGTTGGCTGTGGCTTGGTGGTTAGCACTGTTGCATTAGACCTCCATGGTCAGGGGTGCAAATCTCACCTTTGATCCTGGGTGCATGATGGAGTTTACAAGTTCTCCCTGTGCTTTGTGTCCAAAGACATGCAGAGTAGGCTGATGATTGGTGTTTCCAAATTGCCCGTAGTCTGTGATTGGGTGTACCCAAGGCTCCCTGAGATAGGCTCCAGGCCCCCTGTGACCTTACCCTTAAGGTAGAAGTGGTATAGATGATGGATGATTGGATCTTGTTTTAGGAGCAGTGGACTCGGGGTTCTTGTATTGTGCTGGGAGACGACGAGTGCTCGAAGGCTTTTGTGACCCATTGATTTCTTGATTTCTTTAAGCCTAATATCCCGAGAGGACTCCTGCTTTAATCAGGTTCACTTCCAACCTTAAAAAAGAAGAGCTTGATCCCTTGATGTAGCAGGCAAAGCCCATCAAAAACATCCTGAATCAATGAAGCAAACTCAATGCATTACCCGAAGGCAGAAGCAATAATATTACCTTTACTTTCATTAATGCTTTTCCATTCACGCAGCAAAAGCAAGTTGGCGTTATTGATGTCCGCTCAGTTCAGTATAAATTGTCCAATTTGTTTGCTCTGAAAGAGCCTCTCTTTTCAACGAAATAAAGCACGAAGTTATTTAAACCTCTTATCAATCCACCGTTCTTAAACACCTCAATGAGTGAGCTGGTGAAATTCAAATCTCACTAGCTTACTCTAGGTACACTAGTGAGATTTGGTAACTAGGTAACTACGTAATGAGTTTTTTTTTTTACTCCGGTTATTTAGCAGAATAAACAGTATTAGTTATTTCATCTATTAAATGTGAAAGCATTGCAAGTTGGTCTTTTTCCCCATTGCTAACTTACTTTAAACCTATGAATTATAAAACAATTATGGATTATGCTCAACTGAATAATAAATCATCATCATCATCATCATCATTATCAATTCCTTGTACTAGCACACGATATCTTGTTAGACCAAGTGTAAAGCCATAATAAAGCAAAGCAACAACAGTAGATTACAAATATACAGTAAACAGCCATAACAATATGACCAGCTGCCTGCTGTAGATCACGACTTTTGCCACCAAAACACTGATGCACTGGCTGTTCTGACTCCTTTCTATAAGAATCATCATCAACCTTTTCTGCAATTTGAAATCAGTGGCGGCTGGTGCAAAAAAATTTTGGGGGGGCGCAAACAAAATTCTAATTTACCTTTTAATACTGGCCTGTAAATAGGTATTTATCAGGTGTTTATGCTGTGATCATCACGACTAGTATAAAATAAAGTCCTGACTCACATCACATCCAGGCAGCAGCTCCGCTCGCCATAAGAAGTGCCGGAAAAGACTCGCTGAGAATCACATGGTCCAATCACATGAGCCCAAATATTTAAAAACTATATAATTCGCTAAGAACAAAAGTGGGAGGGATCAGGGTGCACAGTGCTCCGCCCCAAGGATGATTTGAAAAGATCCAATCAGAGCTCAGCCTCGAGTCACATGCTTTTCAAAGATTTACATGCCTACATAGACACTCGTTTGTCCGGCGCCCCGCGTACACCAACACAAATGAACGTAATACAGTTTAGATTTTTTTTATTGCAAATAAATTATATTAAGAAATACAGCGGAATATTGTGACTAAATGACTTTATTTCATTATTAAAATTATTAATTATTATGTTAAATAATTACATGTTAAAGTAGCATTCTTCTCTGCCTAACTTTAAGGGGGGGCGACGCCCCTGCGCCCCCTATTGACCGGCCGCCAAATACAGAGCTACTCTTCCAGTGGATCGGACTACACGGCCAGCCTTCATTCCCCATGTGCATCAGTGAGCCTTGGCCGCTTATGAGTCTGTTGCAGGTTCGCAGGTTTTCATTCCTTGGATCACTTTTTTTTTTAGTTAAGTTATGCTAAGCTAAGCTAAGCCTTTATTTGTTACATATACAGCACTGCACAATGAAATTCTTTCTTCTCATATCTCGGTATAACTGGGGTCAGAGCATAGGGTCAGCCATGATACCCCTCTGGAGCAGACAGGGTTAAGGGCCTTGCTCAAGGGCCCAACAATGACAACCTGGTGGAGCTGGGGCTTGAACCACTTACCTTCTGATCAGTAACTCAGTGCTTTAGCCCTCTGAGCCACCACTACCCCATTTTTGGTTGGTTTGTCCTTACCACCGCAGACCAGGAACATCCCAAAAGATGTTAGATGTTATGTTAAATTTTGGAGTTGTCCTGACCCAGTTGTTGGCCCTTGTCTAAGTCGTTTAAATCATTACATATTTTCTGTTTCCAAGGTGTCAAGTTTAGGAATAAAAGGTTCACTTGCTGCCTAATATATCCCACCCACAACCAGCTGCCAATGTAGCTACTACTGTAAGAAG
>JAAGKR010012788.1:0-15570 GCA_011419295.1 Clarias macrocephalus
GATTCACACAGTCTCCTCTTAACAGTTGTTCTAGAGACGTGTCTGCTGCTAGAACTCTGTGTGGCATTGACCTGCTCTCTGATCTGAGCTGCTGTTAACCTGCGATTTCTGAGGCTGGTGACTCGGATGAACTTATCCTCCGCAGCAGAGGTGACTCTTGGTCTTCCTTTCCTGGGGCGGTCCGCATGTGAGCCAGTTTCTTTGTAGCGCTTGATGCTTTTTGTGACTGCACTTGGGGACACTTTCAAAGTTTTTTCGGACTGACTGACCTTCATTTCTTAAAGTAATGATGGCCACTCGTTTTTCTTTACTTAGCTGCTTTTTTCTTGCCATAATACAAATTCTAACTCTTTGAATGAGAAGGTGTGTCCAAACTTTTGCTCTGTACTGTATATATATATATATGTGTGTGTGTGTGTGTGTGTGTGTGTGTGTGTGTGTATATATAAACAATTCTTACAGAATCAAAATACTAATTTAATTTTGTGTTGTGTTGACTGGGCCCTGATGGTTCCTATCCCTAAAAAGGGATAATACCCAAAATGTGTAAATGTAAGGAATAGGAGACACCAGACCACAATGTTATATATTTAATATATATGTTAATATATGTTTAATATTAATTTAGATTTACTTATATAGAGCAGGTGAGACAAGTTCCTGTTAATGTTTATGTTGCTTCATCAGGAAATCTCTTTTATTTATTTTTTTCCTTTGTTAAAAAGACAAAAAAAATTAAATCATCTTGTCATTTTAGGAACCGGACAGTGAAAACTCCTGAGGACCTGGGAAAATTTACTAGGAACTGTCCGTGTAAGAAAGTGCTGACACCAGTCACTCGTTTTAAAACTACAACAACAACTAAAACAACTTCTTGAAGTAAAAAAGACCACAAAATCTATTATATGGTGTCTTAGATTATTCAGAGCATCCAACATACACACAAGTCCCTGTGTATGATCGCTCACTTACTCACTCATCGTCTACACCACTGTATCCTGTATACAGGGTCGCTGGGGGATGGAGCCTATCCCAGGAGACTAGGGCATAAGATGGGGTACACACCCTGGACGGGGTGCCAATTCATCACTGGGCACACACACATATACACACTCTGCAATCAGCAATAACCTGCATGTCTTTGGTAGGAAACCCACCAAGAACGGGAGCAACATGCAAACTCCACGCATACAGACCTGAGGCGGGAATCGAACCCAACACCTTGAAACACAAGACGACATTGCTACTGTAACCTGTAACGTAAAAATGTCTCATCACAACAACAATAACTACAACAACTTCTTGAAATAATAATAATAAAAAAAACGACCACAAAAACTATTGATTGATGTCTTAGACAGTTCCGAGCATCCAACATACAAATGTATGATTTTTTAAATTATTAAATGACTAAAAACTGCTGTTATATAAAATGAATCCACACCTTCTGACCAATCGTGTTCGAGGATTCAACACACACACACACACACACACGGAACGTGTGAACAAGTGTGTTTGCATCTGTCAGTAGAGGAAATAAAGGGAGCGAGAAAGAGGGAGGAGTGAAAAAGTGATAGAGACAGAACGAGAGAGACAGAGAGAGAGAGAGACAGAGAGAGAGAGAGAGAGAGAGCATACTGTGTCTGTGCGCAGCAGTGGGGAAAGTCTGAGCGATAGAGACTGAGAGGAGAGAGAGAGACGCAGATGAAGCCGATGATCTGGTGAGAGAGTGTGTGTGTGTGTGTGTGTGTGTGTGAGTGAGTGAGTGCAAGCGTGTGCAGCGGGATGCAGCATCGCGTGCGCTGATGCGGGATCCAGTCGTGAGCGGGGGCGCGCGCTGATCACAGAAACGCACGGAGCCTTGTAATTATTTATTTATTTATTTATTTATTTATTTATTTCTTTTCCCGCCCCGCGGATGTGAGCGGCACAGAGCGCGCGCGGCGGGGCCGAGGATTCCGGAGATACAGCAGAGCGCGAGCTGGAAGCGATGCTGCGTTAAGTTAAAGCGCCGGTAAGAATCTCAATCAGACTGCGGTCTTACTGTATCGATGACTTTAGCAGCCAAATGTATATGTGTGTGTGTGTGTGTTTTTTTTCATAATAATAATAATAATAATAATAATAATAATAATAATAACTTTGCTAAGCAGATCTAATTTCCCGGGTTGACATAAGGCACAATCTCTCGTTAGGCAACTTGGTCCAAGCGCGCAACATCACGCTATAAGGCGCGATCCGTCCTCCCTCCTCACACACTGTCGCTCACTGTAGTCCTGTGCACGGTACACTTCACACCAGGCAGCCTGGAACAGAAATGCGCACGCCGGCTAAAAATAGCCACGTGTAACAAAATCAAAAGAGCCGGTTTGATGTTGCGCTTTTTGATGTTCATGTTTTGTTCTTTTTTCTTTTCTTTTTTTTCATTATTTGAACTTGTAACAGAAATCGTTCCAAAGTTATTCTATGTAACGGATCACCCGGATCCTATATTAAAACACTTCTGTCCTGATGGGAGTGGTGAGTGAGTGAGTGAGTGGTATTTTCCAGGATGATAGGATGTGGATCGTCATCCCCAAGACACGGGGACTAAGCGGTTTATGAATATAAAAATAACAAGGCTAGATAGAAATCATACAGTATGCTACTGTACGGCTTAGAGACTCAGGGGATCTCATGCGTGTTTGAGCTCTCCATCGTTAAAACACTGATACGTTTAGGAAATACATTAGATGGCTCATCCTTCTAGTTCCAGAGACTTGTAGGATCTGTGCCAAGGCTGGTAGAAGCTGTTCAGTCGGTTCTCAGATGCCTTTGCCTAATTCCAGGAAGATTCAGTGTGAGTCATGCCCAACAGTAACCAAACTCATAATAATAATAATATTGAAAGATAATCTGTTTCCTATATAACTATACTGTATATAACCAATTCAATTATTTGTCACATGTACCTTACAGTAGAGTGAAATGATTTATCGCAGTTAGGAAGCTGGGGTCAGAGCGCAGGGTCAGCCAGGATACAGCATCCCTGGAGCAGATAGGGTTAACGGCCTTCCTCATAGGGCTCAACAGTGGCAACGTGGCAGTGCCGGGCTCAAGCTCCTGATCAGTAACCCAGTAATCCACAGCCTTAACCGATTGAACCAAAACTGCCTTTATTGATTTATTTATTTAGGACTGATTACCATGCAGAAAATTATTGCATGAAAACAGCCAACAATATTGGATGACAGTACATCAAGATTGAGACACTTAATTCTTTTTATGGAATTTGGCAAACATCCTTATCCAGACGACTTGCTTACTTGTTGGACCCAACACAACTTTGTGGTGCTGGGTTTTGAACCTGGGATCTTCCAGTCAGTAGTACAATGCCTTAACCATTGAGCTACACCTGTCCATCAGTTTATTGAACATGTTTGTTGTTTTATAAACTTGCATGGTGGCATTGTGGTGTAGTGATTGG
Source organism: Clarias macrocephalus (assembly GCA_011419295.1). Lineage (NCBI taxonomy): Eukaryota > Metazoa > Chordata > Actinopteri > Siluriformes > Clariidae > Clarias > Clarias macrocephalus. The sequence goes on from JAAGKR010012788.1 coordinate 3,467, forward strand.
CAATGTTGCCTTGTCCGTGTGCATGTTCTCCCTGTACTTTGTGGGTTTCCTTCGGGTTCTTCCCACAGCCCAAAGGCTAATTGCTGTTCTCAAATTGCCCATAGTGTGTGAATGAGCCTGTGTGTGTGTGTGTGTGTGTGTGTGTGTGTGTGTGTGTGTGTGTGTGTGTGTGTCCTGTGATGGATTGGCACCCCATCCAGTGTGTACCACGCCAGATGATCTAAGTCTCCTGGGATAGGCTCCAGGCTCCCACGCTCTGTATGTACGATAAAGCGGTATAGATGATGAGACGATTTATTCATAACTAATTACAGGACAGACGCTAACTACACGGAAATAGCCAACAACATTGGGGGGAGAGGATAGTAAGTGGAAATAACATCATACGCTTTAGTTTTTTGTTATTTGATATATTTGCATCACATATACTGACTTCATGTTTGCATACATACTGAGGCATATAAAGGTAACTGACATACAGGCGCTATATTAAAATACCATAAAAAATCATTAAAAAAATCTAATTTCAGATATATAGGGTGTAATATTACACTTACAATATATAGGGTGTAAAATATTACACCCTGTGCCATTTAAAAAAGGCATTTAAAAATGGCACGATAAAGAGGAAAAAAACTTCCTTATGATGTTCGGGAAAAGAATATTAATCACAATTTAAATGAAAAAAAAAAAAACCTACAGAGCCATAGCAAAGAACTTAAACATCACTGTCAGTACAATGGTTTCGACGTAGAAAGTACCTGGAACTGACTTATTGTCTCCACACAAGTGCACCGTGGACATTTTTACCATCGTCTCCCAGACTAAATCTGAATCAGGTATAAGAGAAGTGACACAGAGTTGCAGGAACGACAGTTATGCTGGAAACAACATGTGTTTGTCTAGACAAAACAAAGTAATAATGGTTAATCAGTTTATGTTTTCCAAACATACAGTACTGTGCTATCAATTTTAAACTATCAATTAAAATTAAATTGTATTCAATAAAGCAAAGAAACAGGAACAAATGTTTTACTGTGACAGGCTGCAAAGTGCCTAAAGATACGTAATATGTAACAACCTCATTTCCCCTCTCGTCTGTTCCAACCACTCAGCATTCAACATCGCCAGCCTGATCATCTGCATATTTTTCTCACCGGTTCATGCCTTAAATGAAATGCATGAATGATTCATAGGTCACTGTGTGGCTTAGCAAATAAAAAAAAATATTCATCTGAAACTAGCGACTGAACTGAAAATGAGAAACAAAACCTTGCCAAAAAGTCATTCACGAAGCCTGGAAAACTATTACTCAAAACTAGATTAAAATACAAGAAAGTCTGGCTCTTTAAAAGCTAAATATGAAGAAGTGAGGAATGGATCAAAACTTTTGTAATTTATGTTTGTTTGTTTATGCTTTTAGTTTTTTATTATTATTTGTACTTGTGTACGTGTGTAAATTCTGAAGTGAATACATGCACTGGTCATATCTATCTATATCTATCTATTTATAATTTTTTCCCCTCATATAATAGTAACATCATTTTAAAGAGAGCAGCAGGCTGAAAGTCAGCAACATTTTAAAATGTCATACAGATATACTAGCTAGCCCAACCCTATGGATTGTTAAAATAACCCAATAATTAAACAAATAACTCATCTATTCTGCCAAAAATTTATACGTTATATTTTTGTGTAATGTATTGTGCTTATATAACCTTAAAGATGAATGTAAATTAATAAAAAGTTAAAAATGGATAAATTATAAGAACTGCAAGAACACATAAAAGTAAAATGTAGATTGCATTTTTTAAATTATTTATCTTAGTTATTCATAATTTTACAAAAAATGATATGAATTTGGAAAATTTAAGTAAAAAACAGCTTACGACAAACCTTTAATATGTTTACATAGTATACTTTGTTCATTACATAGGAAACAGATCCTTATTTATTATTATTATTATTATTATATTTTTTTTATATGTTGCTGGATTTTATGAATTTTTACATTTTTATTTTAATTATAGTGTTATTGAAATTTTATTCATGTCATGAATAAGTATGCAACAATGATTTTTGAAAATGTGTCATTGCAGATAAAAGTAAGACAATTAACATTGTCCCAAATTAATTATTTTTCATTAAAACTGTTTTTTAGTCAGTCCTCACACATGATGTTTCCCATGAGCTGGTGCAGACAAAAACAGTTGTTCTCTACTTCTTTGCAGTGACTTAAAGTGTCAATGGGGATTGAGGACCTGAGCATGAGGAATGGCCGGGCACTGTCTGACCAGTGGGCCGACGATGTGGTGGTGCGCCCCCGAACCACTGAACAGCACATCACGGTGCACAAGAGACTTGTGCTTGCCTTTGCCATTTCCATTCTCACCCTCATTGTGGTGACAGCCATTGCTGTGATGCTGGGTGTCCGCTTTGAGAAATGCAACAGTGGCGGTGAGAGAGTTGTTCTACCTGGTCCCGCGTCGAATCAGTCACGAGAAGGAAATTCTGAGCACAAAGGAGAAGATTTGCAGCCGTGGCGCCATTCACGCTTACCAGCCACTCTACGCCCACGCCACTATGACCTCCAGCTCTCTGTGTACATGGACAATTACACCTTCGCTGGCAGGGTGAGCATCGAGTTTGAGTGTGTGAATGCCACCAAGTTCATCGTGCTACACGCGGACAAGCTGGACGTGGACAAGGTGGCTGTGTACTCAGATAGTAAAAAGCCTGGAGCGATGAGGATCCACCGGCACTTCCATTACGTTGCCAACCAGGTCTACGTCATCACCCTACATCGAGAAATGAAGCCGCTCAGAACGTACAAGATCAACATCACGTTTGAAGCTCAAATCGAAAACGAACTGTTGGGCTTTTTCCGCAGCTCGTACATGCTGCACGGAGAGAAAAGGTAATACGACAAGTACAGTTTCATTCGTTGTATGTGTCCAGCTGGGCTCGCATATAGTGTTAAAAATGTTGCAGAATGTTCAACATATATAGTAAGTGGTTGTAAGATGCTGAGGGTATATATCAACTGGTGTTGAATTAAGACAGCTTTGAACAAAGGTATTTTAGGTGAGCTCTTACAATGTGCGTATTACTACAGAAGCTTATACTGTGTATATAGAGTCAGCCAAAAAATTGTATACACGGTTCAACATAAAAAAAATGTACGCCTGTCTTCTGACATTCACATGATCGCATCAATGATGGTGCGACTACTGACATCTTTATAGGAAACATAATACTAAACATTGCTGCCATAATTGAATTTGAGGTCTAACAAAGGGCATATATACTGTACATATATATTGGTCAGGGTGGGTGGCTGGCCAACAGCAATGGTGGGTTTGAATCTCTGGTCGATGTGCATGGAGTGTACATGTTCTCCTGTACATTGTGGGTTTCTTCCAGGTACTCCGGTTTCCCCAGACATGACTTAAGATTTTTTTGTAGGTTACTGAGGTGTATCATGTATGATTAGGTGTGGGAATGTATTTGAGCTTGTCCTGGCACATCATCTAGGCTGTACTCAGCCATGTGCCCAGAGTACACTGGGATAGACTCCAGGTTCCCTGTGAATCTACACTGAATAAGTGGTATAGAGAAGAATGAATGGATGAAAGTCTTTATTTCCAAAGTGAAATTTAATAAAAAATAGAAAAAATAGAATCATACAAAAAAACACTATTGGAAAACAGAATCGGGGCTCAAATGACTCATAAAGATGCTCCAAGTAGGAAAAGCTTAATTATGGCACCTTTTTATACAATTTTGATTTGATTGAATGCTGACAATTGTTACTCAGTTATTTTCTAATTTTACCCTATTTTCTATAATTCTACAGCAAGAGAACAACAAGGAGAAATATGTGTTTGAATTTTTTTTTTTCGCTTTAATAAAATATATATAAGACATTGTTAATTAAAAGTGCCATGAATCATAGGGCTAAGCAATTCATCGAAAAATGAATCAAAACCAATATTCATAACTGCTATTCAATGATCTTGCTCATTAATTAATTAATTGATTAATCAATTCATTTACATTCTGTTAATTCTTTTCCCACTTTATGTATTCATGTACTGTACTGTCCCCTTAAAAACATACTGCTATTTTTCCAATCTACAACATAGAAACGTTAATAGTTACATGCATTTATAGTACACACCTTGCAAGTGATCAGTGAGGGCAAAAAAAAAAAAAAAAAAAAGAGAAAACCAAAACCAAAAATCTAATTCATTAATCATAACCGAGGAAAAATGGTCAGTTTATTTTGATATTTATTTGAGGTCATATCACACAGCACTAGTTAACTGATTATGTTTGCATGTACTAACTATTTTAACTAAATAGAATTTTAAGACATGAAGGTCAGCCTTTCTGGAACAATTCTTGCAAGAGCAGTATTGTAAAGTCTATTTCCTAAACCTATCATGCACCATGATAAAACTGGCGCTCATGAAGACCTTACCAGGAAAGCAAGACCAAAACTCAATTCTGCTGCAGAGGAGAAGTTCATTTAGAGTTACCAGCCTCAGAAATGAACAAATTCACCAATTAACAAATAGCACCTCAGATTAGGGCCGATAGGGAGGCTTTACAGAGCAGACACATAAAAGCAGACACAGACTGCAGACAAAATCAGGAAAGACCATGGAATTAGAAGGTGTGCAAAAACTTTTGACTGGTAGTGTACTTCTGAATGATTCTGCACTTCTGAATGAGTCTATAAACTAAAATGTGATATTCGAGAACATAACACAAGTCGGCTTGCAGCATATAATGGAATTATCGTCCCTACATGATATTAGGTCTCTGTGATAGGCAGTGATGTTTATCTCAGACTGTAATATTATCTGACCTGCCAACCATTAGCAAAGTTTTGCTTAGGAGCTCTGTTGTAACAGTGAAGGAAACTTGAATAAGATGTCAAAAAAAAAAAAATGCAAAAAAAAAAAAAAAAAGGTAAAAGACAGATAACTATTAACAGCTGCTCCAAGCCTCTTCTCCTTCACCCAAGCTCGCACGGCTCCAGTGCATTCTGTCAAACATTTTCACTCATGAATGTGAAATTAATTGAAACTTAATAATACTCTTTTATATTCCAGTCCAGTCTGCAGTTCAGGTGGACAGTGTTTGTGAACTCACAGGCTGAATAAGAGCGAGTCGTTCAAATATGAATGCATATGAACTAGAACTTGATAACTCAAAAAGTTAATTAGTAAATTATCATTCATTTTCAACCAGTAAATCTTCAGGGAGTCAGCTTGTGAATCTTCTTTGGGTCAGGGATTTGTGCATACATGTATCCAGCCGAAAAAAGACTGAGTTATGGCTTCTATAGTAGCGTATAACCTCATTTAAAATTATCAGTGTTTTTTGACATGTTAATTTTGGAAAATATGCTAAATTACTGGAGAGTCTAACCATACTGAATTATTTTGGATAGTGCACATTACAGCAACTCGGCTGTGAGTTATTACCACCCTGTTACACAGTCCTGACCCTACTCCAAGTCATTTCCAAGTGTTCGGGTCATTAAAGGAGTTCCTGGGAGGCCAGCGGTTCAGACTTGAAGTGGGCAGTCTGATCATGGCTCCATTGTACTAACGGTATCAAGGCACTGATAGTGAAATGCTGGGATAAGTGCATAAGTGTAGCAGGGGATTATAAAGAGAAATGGAAGGTTTTTACTCTCATAACTATGTTCTGTTATTCTGCGCAATCAAAAGTATCGGTTTCACTTGAACACCCCTTGTATATACCTCAATTCCAATGATATCAAAGAGATCCTGTCATAAAGTTTTTTCTTACAAACAAAAAGTCAACTGATTCCCACAGTCTTTTATTCTGCATAGTTATTAAGGATATATATGTAATAGTTTTTTGACATTTCTCGCTGCATTTAATTGACAGTTTTATACCTGGCAAGTTTCAGTTTTCTTTCAGGGTCTCTTTGAAATACAAGTTCATCACAACTGGAGGGCAATTACTTTAGCACATGAAAAAAAAAAATCAAATATTGTATTTCTCCTCCTGGTGTAGGGATGACAGTCTGTACTGTATATAAGCTATAGAGTGCACATTTGATGCTCACATTTGGAGAGGAAAAAAAAGAGTGTAGAATCTGGGTTTGTGGATATTGGGCATGCCATTATAGTGTGCTGAATAGAGACCATGGAGGCCAGTGGTGAATACCATTGTATTTATTCTCATTGTACGACCATGGTAGGACCTTCGTTCAACATTCACACACGTATTCACACACTATGGAAATGCCACCTGGACTAACCAGCATGTCTTTGGACTGTGGGAGGAAATCGGAATACCTGGAGGAAACCCACCAAGCACGGGGAGAATATGGAAACTCCATGCACACAGACCCCAAAGCAGGAATTGAAGCCAGACACATGAAAAATGTATGTACAAAATTGAATTCCAGTTACACATTTCAGTTCATATAATATTTCCAAAAATGTACATGACATGATATAAATTCAGTCAGTTTTTTAAGTATATATACAGTATATATAATATATACTGTATATACACAGTGTATAATATATAAAAACCACTTTTTTAAAACCCCTGTCTGCATAGAACTTTTCCAGAATTTATTTTCATCTACATGAATCCCCTGTTCTTGCACACTGCATATACTTCAGCCCTGCCATATTGCTTTAATACATCAATATGGAGTCTGTAGACCCTTCACCCATGCAGCAGCTGACCCTAGCGACCATTTGTGCTGCAGGCAGTCCCTTTTATATCGATACACACATAGCACATTGTCTAGGATGCAGTGTAGAACAAAAAACAGCTGTAAATTTCGGGTTTGAAAAACCCCAGTTTAACACAAGGGGTCTGGGCTGTGGGAAGCCCCAGGCACATTCTGTTTCACGAGAGGATGTTGGCAAATGATTTGACAAAGGGCAACTCCTAGAGGCTACCCTCAAATCCCAGAGTCCATTCCCCCCCCCATTCTGGCCAAAAACATTGCGATTCTCATATCATTGCCGGTGACATCCTACACGCAAGCCTACAGGGGCCAGGTGAGTTTATCTACACCATTTCAACCTGTTTGATCAAATGCAAGTCTTACAAAGTCATACTTTGCTAGTCAAACTAGTTTTACAGGAACGATGACTCTTGAATCTTAGTCAAGATAAATTTAATTCATTCATTCATGAATCTTCAGTTCTTTGACCTGGTCAGGACATGTCCGGTAGCCTACACAAGGTACACTAAGTGGATGCTAGATTTAGTGCACAGCCTGGATGGGATATCAATCAATGAGCTAAACAGGCAATATTCTGACATACATACCAGTCAATGATAGTTAGTTCCACTAGTCGCAGAAGGATACATGCCTATGACCACATTATAGTTGTAACGTACTGATATTCAGCACAACAGCACTTGCTATTATCTGTTCAAAACTGTAGAAACCCATAAAGTGAAAAACTGTTTTATAAAATAATAATCAAAAGATGGAACTTTTTTTTCAGTTTTAATTCAATTACAGAATAAAACTATTATATTGTACACTATATGTATATGTAATAGTACAGAATAACAGCAAAAATAATGCTACATAACAAACAGAACAAAGGCTTGATGAAAAGCTGCCTTATTTACAGCGGTTTCTATGGTAACAGTGATTGTAAGCCTAGAGAAATGGCTTGCTTCTCTCTATATATGGCAAAGCATAATAGCCTCTACACATTATGTAATGTAGTATATGGCCAAGAGGAGGCACTTTGGGATTTGTCCTGTGGCTTAACAGCTCATTACCCTGAAGTGTACCTTTTTGTGGTTCGCAAATATTTAGGTAATTTGGGGTCTAAGCAAAAGTGGGGGAAAAAAAAAAAAAAAAAACATATTAGTAATGCAAGAGAACCTGCTGGAAGGACAGCAATGTCTGCAGCACTCCAGTAACCAGGGCCTTCTCCTAGAATGGCCAGAAGGAAACTAATCTTCAGTAAAAGACATATTACATCTTGCTTGGCCAAAAGCAACCTAAATATTAGGGAATAGGGCTCTCGCGTGCAGGCACTGTAGAGTAAAAAAATCTGTCTGTGTAGCTAATCCAGAACAAACTATATTTTCTCTTTATTCTCTTTATTATATCGAGAGCGGTTATGAAGTCGGGTTGTTGCTTTTAGGCATGGGACAGAGACATAGACAGCTGTATATCTGAACACGCATCAATATAAGAATATGAAAGCATTTTTTCTTTGCTAACAAAGTGATTGATTGTGGCTTACCTTTTTTTTTGACAATTTTTAAAAGTTAACTTTTTTAATTTTATCAACACTACTGTACTTTATGTTCGCCTTCTATTATTTTCATTCTAATTGTAAAAGTAATAATTATACAATTCAGAGTAATCTGTGCGACTACATCCATCAGGTTAGCATAAGGCACATAAAACAAAACCGATTCGACCGTGAATCCTTAGTCACACTGTACAGCCTCTATCTTTCACTTCTGCTTAACATTGCTTGGTTCGGTGTTGGCTGGAGATGTAGTGACAGAGAAGATGCAAGAAGATGATCCAAATCTCCTGGGTGGGAAAGTCACATTTCCTTCACTTACTCCTACGCTAGCTCTTAACTTTTACTTTGGAAAGCTCTAATGGGAATCTCCATCAAGCTGTCAGCTGCTGAGCTGGTACGGCCGTGTGGAGAATTATCTGATGCTTCTTACTGAGGGTTTTTTAAAATTCTTTTTTATATTTATATACACACTTCTCCTCTATGCAATTGTGGAAATGTCCAACAGCATAAAAAAAGACAATATTTCATAGATTATTATTAAATAATATTAACATGATGAATACAAGGTAGACAAGATCAAGAAGTGTCTAAATGTCTAATCATCCAATCAGACAGCAGCATCTCAATGCATGAAGACATAGTCAAGACACCTTGCACCTCCAGGGTCCGGGTTCGATTCCCACCTCGGATCTGTGTGCATGTAGTTTGCATATTCTCTCTCCGTGCTTGGTGGGTTTCTCCTGGTACTTCAGTTTCCTTCCACAGTCCAAAAACATGCAGATGAGCTAATTGGCGTTCCCAAATTGCCTGTGGTGTGTGAATGCACCTGGGAGTGTGTGTGTACGTTGCTCTGAGAATTTCCGCTTAGACTGCTTAGAGTTCAAAGAAAGGCAATAGTAACTCCAATAACATCTTGTTACAATCAAAGTATGCTGAAGAGCATCGCATACAATGGCAGACGACCAAACCAGGTGACACTCCTGTCAGCTAAGATCAAAAAACTGAGGCAACAATTCATATGGACTCACCAAAATTGGACAACAGAAGATTGGAAAAATGTTGCATATTCTGATGGGTTTCAGTTTCTGCTGCGACATTCAGATGGTAGGGTCACAGTTTGGCGTACGCAACATGAAAGCACGAATCCATCCTAGCGTAGCGTAATGGTGTGGGGAGATTTTCTTGGCACATTTTGGGCTTCTTAGTAATTGAGTATGGGTGCTGACCATGTCCATCCCTTTATGACCATAGCGTACCCATCATCTGATGGTACATGTCACAAAGCTGAAATCATCTGAAACTGGTTTCTTAAAAATGACAATGAGTCCTCAGTATTTGAACGACCTCCACAGTCACCAGATCTCAACCCAGTAGAGCACCTTTGGGATGTGGTGGAACAGGAGAAACGGATCATGTGTATGCAGCTGACAAATCTGCAGGATGTGGTGGATGTCAATATGAGTGAAAATCTCTAAGGAATGTTTCCAGCACCTTGTTAAATATACGCCACAAAGAATGAAGGCAGTTCTGATGGCAAAAGTGGGTTCATACCTAATAGAGTGACGACTGAGTGTCGATTTAGATTATTTCCGAACATCTTTTAAGATATGATAAAGGCAAAATAATCTGGGGTGTTTATGAAGTCTTTTTTTTTTTTAATCCCTACCATGACAAGAAAAGAGACATAATTTGATCGGGAATCACCTTTCTGACTGCTTAAATGCAGGCAACACTAATGCAAGGCAGGACTAATTGTATTCAGTGAAGCTTTGGAGCTCACATCTCTTTGCTTCTTCTCGGCCCACACTTGATTTTAACACTCTATTTGACATTCTCCAGGAATTGAGCAGATCCAGCAATTAAGAGTTTAAATCCAGATGATGCCACAGCCATCTGTGGCCAAGAGCCCAAGAGAGCAAAATTGGCCATGCTGTCTGGGAGGGAGGGAGGGAGGGGTTGCATACGCCCAAGATTGGTTAGCGTCACTATAATTGAGAGGGCAGACGAAAGTATTCCATCCCTCCCTCCTTTATCAATCAGAGTCACACTAGTCAGTCATATGCATATGTGAACTCATGCATACAGAAGGGGGCAGATAGCACTTAACATTGCATGAGCTCCAGTTTGAAAAGATGTGGTTGGCTTGTCCCACATGCCTGTTGTAAAATAGGGGAAGCTGTCTGACAGGTGTGAATTAGCCGTTACTAAAGTTCAGAGCCAATCAGAAGGGGAAAAAAGAGTTGCTCTCTTTCTCATTCATGTCATGACTGATGACTAATAAGGTATTTGCTGAGAATATCTTTGTAAGAATAAAATAATAATCTACAGTATACATATAATGAAACTGTAATAAAAAAGTTGGCGTGTCCGTGTATTGGAGATATTTGCCGAAAAAATAATTGAGGGGGGGCATAAGATGAGTAATCAAGATGTGTTTTGGAATTTTTGTCTGTCTGTCTGTCTGTTTGTGCAGGTATCACGAAAAAAATCCTGAACGCATTTTAATAGGGTTTTCACAGGTGTATTTGGCCGAGCCTGAGATAACGTATAGCATTCGTTTCATCGCAACGGGGCAAGAGAAGATATTCATTGAACTTTCAAATTAGCATGACGCCCTTACATCATAAAAAAATCGACCTTGAGAAAAATCATTCGTTCTCAAAATTTAACAGATGGCGCTGTGCATTTTTTAATACGAGCTTATGAGCGTGCAATTGAAATTTACTTAATAAACACGATCTCACACCTACTGTACATTCCGCGCACTTTACGGTAACGCGTCAAAATTTGAGTTAATTCCAAAATTTAACAGATGGCGTTGTACATTTTTAAAAACGCATTTATGAAGGTGCAATTAAATTCTACGCGTACGAAGTCACAGGCACAGCGGGTACAGTAGGTATTAAATTATTGGCACATTTTTAATGCTTAACACAATTAATCTCATATTTATGGCTATAATAAAATTTCTCTATAAAAAAAACTGGGTCATACTGCCATCTCTACAAGCCCATGTTGTATGCTGTTCACCTTCATGCGGTATTTCTTTCCTGAATATAAAAAACACGGCATAATTTGATTCTCTTTTAAGAATGTCTCAGAATACATCAAATGGACCTGTCATCAGTAAAAATTTTCACAACTATTTGAACCTTTAAAATTCACAGTTAAACTTTTAAAAGCGCTGGGACGTGGTGAAATTACTTTTTCAGTTGTGATTGATTGTTCACTTAAATGTGTTTTTTGACATATTCAAGGTCTCCTGTTACTTATTTCTATTCACTCGTATTTTCTCTCCTTTCATATTGTCACTCATTTTCTTTCCCCATACTCCTGGTTCATCTTGTCTTATCTCTTGTCTCTCTGATATCCTCCATTTTTTTCCTTGAATTTCTTCTCTCGAAATCTTATCTTTGTGCCACTCTCGGCCTTCTCCATCCTTAATTTTGTTTTTAAAACACCCCCTTTCTCTCACTCTCTCACCACTTTATAGGTATCTTGCTGTGACCCAGTTCTCACCGATTCATGCAAGGAAGGCTTTCCCGTGTTTTGATGAGCCAATCTACAAAGCCACCTTCATTGTGAGACTGAGGCATGATGCCTCCTACCAGTCCCTCTCTAACATGCCCATTGAGTCATCCAGCCTGGATGAGGACGGCTGGGTAACCAATCACTTTTACAGGACACCTCGCATGTCTACTTACTATCTGGCCTGGGCAGTGTGCAACTTCACGTACCGCGAGGCGATCACAGATAGTGGAGTTGTGGTAAGTCTTACATAATGATTTAAAACACATGGTTAAACATGCACAG
>JAAGKR010012790.1:0-15568 GCA_011419295.1 Clarias macrocephalus
TACACACAGTATAAAACTAACATGTTCCATGATCTCGTGCTCGGTCTTCAGGATCGTGCCGATAGTTGAACGATTCATGTTTAAAGAACAAGCAACGTCTGGCATCTTTCCACCTCGCTCCATTCTCTCGATTATTTTCACCGTTATTGCTCGGCGCTTCTTAGCAGTACCAGCTTCATCTCCCCTGCTTTTACGCTGGCGAACACATGTTTGTATCTTTGAAAGTTCGTAACTCGAATGTTCATATGTAGGGGACTTACTGTACTAAACTTTCCTATGGATTTTATTTATTTATGATTTTATTTGATTATTTTAGGACTTTACTATTGAATTATTAGACATCAATATTCCAACACAATTTTAAAAGTGACATACAAAGTAAATATTTGTATAACACACACACACACAAAAAAAAAAGCAGCACATTATATAAGCGGCCGATTTTTATCCATACATTTTATCCGAGTTTTACATGCAGAAAAGAAGCAGGTGCAACAGTCAGAGTTATCAGAAGAACTGGGTGTGCGGTTCTGCAGGACGTTTAGCAAAACTTAGCAGTTAATTTCCGGATAAACTGCACAGGTTGTACAGGAGACCAAAAGGTCCTCAAAGTGTCGTCACACTATAAAAGGCAAATACTGACTTTGTTCGTTACCTTGTTTGTTTTTTTATGACATCCTTGCTATACAACATGTATTTGCACAGTACTATAGGAATAAGAACCACCTCTATGTTTATCTCATGATGTCATTACTTATTGCTAATTTGCATATCAGGTCTGATAGATTCATTTTGTTTTATAACCTGAAATGGAAGAAGTTTCCAGTCTGTGTTTTAAAGAAGAATCAACCATTCAGGCCCGACCAGTTAGTATTCCCAGCTCACACCCAGTGCTCCCAGTGTACTCAATGAACACAAACTGTTTTTAGTAAAGTCTCTATACTTGTTGGCCATCTTTAACTACATCTTATCCATTGCAAAGAAGGGAAAAAAAAACAACTATAAACTCTATAATGAATCTCACAGGCCATGTGTTTTTCTGGCTAATATTTTAACAACGAGGTGATTAGCTCTTTTTTATCGAGGGGCAAAACTTACAGCGTATTTATACTGTTACATGCCGCTCGGTTCATATTTTATTAATGCGCGTTATTCGTATTCTGCGCTCGTACCTCTCTGTAAACTCTCTGTTTGACCTCAGGGTTGTTCATTGGCTTTCATACCAAAATTGATCTGGTCAAGATTTCCAGAAGCAGAACAATCGATGCAGGCAGGTTTTTACCCAAACGCAGGCTAAACTGGAGTTAAAGTGCAAGCAGAGTCTCCGGTTTTAGAAGCGAGCAGTAATTGCGGTGACTCATATCTGCTCCTGTCACGAGAGGGTCATGAGCCGCCGTTTGAGGCGAAAATATCTGAAAATCGTTCTGACATGCTATCAGGGGAAAAGGGCGAAGGTAAGAGGAAGAGGATGTGGGAGAGATTAGGAGAGAGGAAACACCATCGGGAAGAATTAGTGTTCTCGCTTCCCACGCAAAAATAAACGAATGAATGAATAAAAAAGCACATGGAAATCGCAGCTTCTTTCTCCACTCAGCCGCAGGTATTCAGTGTCTTTTAAAGAGTTTAGAATCAAACAGTTTGTGGAAGAGAAATCACTTCAGAGGTGGAGAGGAGAACCCGACGTGTACTGTGCGGCTCTGCGAACGAATACAAGCACGAGCGTGATGCAGCCAGGACGTGGTTTTTATCTTCATAAGCCGATGACTTTCTACTTTGCTTTTGTCCGGAGACTCGCGTCCATAGACAGTCATTTCCATATATTAATAAATAAATAGGCCACACTCGGTGATCTGTTTTATAGATATAAACCTTGTGGTGGCGTCACTCCGGGGGTTTGCAGCTTATCTATAGGAAAATTCCTTTTCCGCAATACTTGTGTCAGAAAAAGATTCTTGAGGCAGAATTTCAAGATTCCTGGAAAGCTACAATTATTGTTGTTACTGTTATTTTAATTATTATTATTGTTACTCCATGTTATGGTTGCACGATATAATTTACGGGTCTTTACATGGTCTTATGCTGCTAGAATATCCACAATTTTTACTCTGATTACATTATATTAGATTAGATTAAATTAAATTAGATTAGATTAGATTATCAGGCTGTAAACCTTTACACATTTTGTGCACAATCTACCCTCAAAGTACTCTAGTATATTTGTTGCTCAAAAATACGTTCAAAAACACAGTCTTTTTTCCGAGGAACAGGCGATTTTTATAAACAATATTTCGTACGTGGACTCTGAACTCTGATCTCTGATATTGCACGACACCACCTGGAAGCTCCGCCCCTTCCACTATGCCACATGCTCTTTGGATTTGTAATACGTGTTCTCACTTTTCTGTTACGGTTAATGAAAAAAAATTTTTAGTCCATTAATGTCAAATGTTATACAAGTTGTATAACTAACTGTATATACCATCGCTACTGTAATATCAGCTGAAAAAGGATTAAATAAAAAAAAAACTATTATTACTGGAAAAGGCGGGAAATTATTATCTACTGGAAAAGGCGGGAAAGCTTTCCTTCATTCACAACCATGGATAGGAAAAAAACTCCTGTACACTCATACTCAGATAAACTTAGTTAAAAATTTCTCGAAAACTTTGAGTCCCCCCTCCTTAACCTCAGGCCATCACACCCAGCCTCAACAGCAGTGTCCAGCCGGTGTCGCTTTTTTTTCCCTTTTTTTTCTAGGTTTTGCTTAGAGCCGATGATTGTCCTGCGCTCAGAGCAATGCGTTAATTAAATTGCTTCCTGAGGCATGATGGAGCTGGAATTGAGTTTCAGGCGCGGCTGTGCCACAGGGGACTCCCGGCTCCTCACGCCCGATCGCTTTCTGCACACCCACACTCAACGTATTTTTCTCCTCCTTGAGACCCAAAATGAGAAAAAGTTCTTTCTTTAAAAAACAGAGTGAGAAAGGAGAATAAACAGAAGCGACTCCGAGTCGCCGGTGTGGAGCGGAGACCTGGCGGACGAGAGACGGCTGCGCTCGTGTCGCGTCGCCGAAGACGCTTCGGGAGAATTACCTCTTATCTCATCTGCTCATCGAACTCTCCTGGTTAATAGTGGAATAGTGTTTATTCTCGCACACGATACTGAGAGGCTTGTCCAGGTGATGCGCGATATGCTAATGTCTGTTACTCTGCAATGTTATCACAAACCAACTGAATAAATAAAAGTTACGATTTCAAGCTCTGACAGAAATGAAAAAATCGAAATGATCAGATTCTTGGGGGGGAAGTTGCATTTCATACGTTAGCATTAGCGTTAGCAACCATAGTGTAGCGTTAGCAACCATCAGGCACTCAAACTAGCCTGTTAGCTAGCTAGAAAAAAAGTTTGATTTAACTCAGAACATTTCGATGATTATATACATAATATTTCCATCTTTATGTTAGTAATATTCAAGCCTGCATTTTGTTTGCTAACCATATCTTAGCCGGCTAACGTGTTATCATGAATTTACCTGTTGACATGACGTCATGCGCTGGGCTCAGACTAAGTAGGAATTCCAAGCATTAACTCTTTTTGTAAACGTGAAAAAAACTAACTAAAATCCTGATCCCTAATTAGTCCTCTTATTCATCCTATTAATAACTATTTTGGAAAACAAATTCGATTAAGCCGCTGTCACGTATTAAAAGTTAGGACACAGCCGAGGGTTTCGACCCGGAACAGGCACGAGGTGATGGAGGCTGTGGAGGGAGGAATCGGCAGGTCACGTTCTCCCCTGAACCTTTCTCGTCCTGAAATCCATATTTTCCTCATTAAGGGTTGAAATGGAAGCTTTAGCCCTAGGCACTGCTTCTTTTAGTGCTTCCACGTCTATAAAAATGACCGGCGTGCACTCAGCGACAAGGTTTGTGCAGTTAAAATGGCCGTCTGTCTGCTTTTCCATTATCCTGTCAGTGTGTGCGAGATCGCTTAGACAGCTCTAAACTGGAGGCGATAAACGTCCATTACCTTTCAGCTACATTAGCCGCGTAGCTCCAGGGCTGAACCAAAGTAGCAAACTTCACGACCGGTTACATTTCCAAGGTAAAAATCTTAAAGTTTTTTTATTATTATTATTATTATTATTATTTTGTCATTGAACCATTATGCAGCAGTGTAAATAGTAAAATAGATTCTGAAAAATGATTAAAATGTTAGCACTTAACTATTAGCTAACTAATTGCGCTTTAGATAAAAGGCTTGGTGCTTGGCCCCCTCCCGTCCTTAAAAAAGTTTTCATCAGAATTGTGATACACAGACTTGAAAAATAAAAATAGAAAAGTTTGAACAGAGATTAGTTTTGGAACATAATAAATTTTACTTGGAAGTTCAAATCCTGACAATAACACCCCACTTGTTTGTGGCCGGCCGGCATCCAGGGGCCAAATTAGAAACTATAGTCTGGAAGTAAACTAGAAAGCCAAAACTGACATCCCATAATATTCCCATTGCTAGCGGTGGAAGTTTACTGTAGGTCATTTCGAGCTGCCGTGGAAACTCTGCTGTAACGGAACTGAGTTTGGTTAAGAAGACGTTGTGGTGGCGCGGGGCACACGGCAGTGCCATCTGTTCAGGAGAGCGCTGGCATCTCGCGCAGACGCTGCGGCCCGCGTGGTTACTGTTACAGCACATTTAAACGATATCGACTGCAGGTAATGGAGCAAGCAATGCATTATGGGAGTCACAGTTCATACCACAGTGAAAAGAAAATCTCAGGTCAGCTCAGGTCTCGGGAGTTTGATCTACTAATGTGTTTGCCTGGAAAGGGCTTTATACTTTAAAGTGTGTAAATTAGTACACCCCAAAGGGCAGGAATAAGAATTTGTCAAAGCCCATTTTTAGTATTTAAAAACAAGAAACTTCAAATAAAGAGAATTTAAACTTATGTTTTTAATATTATATTATTAGTACAATAAACTCAAATGATTTAAATGTATCATAAATTCTAGAAATATATAAATAAGTTAAGCGACAAAATAATTAAATGTTAAATATGATTAAATGGATTGTTTTTCAAAATAGAAAATGTAATAAATTTTTTTTTCTAAAATTCAATTAAATATTCAAAGAAAGAGTAATGAAAATGAAATGACTTGAAGGTTTATTAGTAGTAGTAGTATTATTGTTGATATTTATTTATTTATTTATTTATTTATTTGCACTTGATAATAGAAGAAAGTCCTGTGAACTATAAACGACCTCTTTTATACAGATCTGAGGGTGTGCAAACATTTGAAGATGTATTTTTGCTTTGGATAATATTCACATGAAAACAGAATGATTTCCAAACCCGCCAGTCGCTCCGTTTATTATTATTGACTGATACACACTGAAGTAATTACACAGGGACAGGTTTTGTTTGCATTTTCTTTGAAAAATAAAAGTAAAAGGTTGCACGCAACAAAAAAACACAAAATACTTTCAAAAAACACAAGTGACTTACAGAAATAACATTTTAGAAAGAAATCCACCGCAAACAGCAAATACACAGCGACACCGGAGAAGCCGAAAAGATGATAAAGCTGCTTTTCCAAAAAAAAGTTTTTTTTTATCGCTTATTCTTTTCATTTATAACCCAGGTGTTGCTACACAAAGGAACATCTAGACACATTATTTGAACAGTATGGAGAGAAATTAAAATTGATCCTGAATAGCGCTAAACGTGTATAGTGATAAACGTGTGCTTTCTAGACTTCAGTCTAGTCTTTAATTCTTGAACGTGAGACAAAAACACTTACAGTAAGTAACATCCATAGGTGTGGAGTCGGGGAAAATCATACATCCAACATAATCTCTAGTAATACAGTACAGTAAAAATAAATCCAACAACATGATCAATAATAATACAGTACGTTTAAAAACAAAATTAGGAAAAGTTTTAACTTTAACTCATGACGTACATAAATAACATCTAATGAACATCCCGTCGCGGTCATGTGACAATCTGTGAACTTGTGCAGCCATGCCTGCGATTCCAAATGTTTCATCTTATTTAATGATTCTAATGTCTTAATAAAATCTCATCTTTTATATTTAACCTGTTCTGACTGCATTTCTTGAACAAATCGATATAAAATTAAAAAGTTTTTTTGTTTGTTTTTCAAAATGTGTTCCATGTGGTTCCATAATTTTCCTTAAAGGAGGAATGTGTCTGGGATCTTAATTAATCTGGGGAAAAAATGTTAAATGCAAATAAATACAAAGGAATAGAATAAAAGAGAAAAGTAACACATCCAGTCTAACTTGAGCTTAAAATTCAACAATAAAAATCACAATATGTAACTAATTTCCACAAACCTGAAATGAATTTAAATGGAAAGTAAATATAGAATAAACATCATTATGAGCTGTAGCGAAAAACATTCCTGAAACTTAACATAAAACATTCCTTTAAAATGCCTTTAAGTTGCACCACATTTTCTAGGTCTACTTTAGTGCTTTGTACAGTAGCTTCGGCACAACCAATGATGTCAAAGCAGGTCTGAGCTACAGCAATTTCGAAACTGTTAAAAATTCGCAGCGGTGGATTCCAATGCGAGTGGAAGGGACTGGGTAGAAATGATCAGAATTCAATGGTGCATGTGATGGATGGAATGGGAGCACGGGAGGGAGTGGATAGGTATCGAAAGTGCCACCGAGCTGAGCTGAACGTCGGCTAAGTTGGCCATATGTTCAGGAGCCATTCAAAACTTATTTTCGTCAGTGGAAAGCCAAGTAAAGTGAGTTTATTGTTATTTTTTTCGTGTGTTCTTTTTTTTTTTCTTTTGGCTTTTTATGCAAGATTTAGTGAAGATGGGAATGTTAGCAAGGACGGGGAGGTTTAATGTCTATTCATTTCATATTTTACTTCATTTACACGTTTTTAAAATGTTTTTGATGATGATGTTTTTATATGCCAAAAAATGATTACATTGTTGGAAATTGGTAATATTGGTCATATTTTTGGGTGGCTGGAACGGATTATCTGCATTTACGTTATTGCCTATTGGAAAACGCGTTTCATAATACGAACGTACTTAAGAACTCTCCTCCGGAGCGGATTAAATCCGTATCCCAACGTACCGCGGTACTGAACTGGATTCCTCAACTTAATAAACCTAAATAAATCTCTAACCAAGTATTAACGAGTTGCAAGTTTTTTGACGAGGTGTCGAGAAATCCGTCAGCGCCGATGTAGCTCACACGCTCGTACCAGCACCACACACACACACACACGCACACACGCACACAATAAGAATGTGAGTCACTGCTGTGTACTGAGAATCACCCACCAAGTGAATAATATCTCTTCCTGCCGTGTTCTTTCTCTTTCCAGTGACAGACAGGTTGGAAAGGGAAGGGGGGCCAAAACATTGTGCACGGCAACAGTTTCACAGAATTTCAGACCTACTTGTGTCCCAGGTTTAGCTGATAAAAACGCTGCCTCGATTCAGATTTTAAGAGATTCGGCTCATTAACAGTTTTCATTTGCAACTTTGTGAGAAACGGATTAGCAGTGAAGGGAAAAATGTAATAAATGACATGAAAAAATAAAAAAGCCAGCGTTTTCTTTTAGCTGTTAGAGATTTCATTACGATAACGATCATCAAATGTGAAGAAATCAAATTTCCTGCCTTGAGTTTTATCTCAGACGAATGAATCTACATCCAATAAATCCTAAATCCTTCCTTAGTGCTTTTGGCTTTGCTGTTCGAGAGTCGCGTCGTCCCGAATGCCGCACTTCAATTAGCGCCTTCCCGCCCTCGCGCGAGCGTTCTGTCATCAGCTGCTCCATTTGCTCTGGTGGAGTGTTGAGTCATGGTGATATTGTGAGGAGAGAGAGAGAACGCTGGCAGTATGAATCCGGCGCAGGGACACCTGCCTGACTTAACAATCACACGCTGATTTTTTTCAAAAGGAGAAAACACTAAATGTAAGTAATTAAAAAAATGAAAAAAAAAAAAAAAAACCCTGAAGTAAAAGCTACAGTACGTGTGGAGCGCGGCGATGTTAGCGTGACACCACGGCACTTCATTAAATCGCTGCTGAGATTATGCTCTCTTAAAAAGCATCTGAAGCAAATTATTGGCACCCCATGTAGAACATTATACAATTTAAATAAATTCAAGTAGCGTGGAGGAGGATGAACATGTGTATAAGCTCTGAACTTTTTGCACAGAAAAAGAGAGAAAAAAAAACCTGTCATAACACAAAATAGACATAAACATAAATAAAACACAAATTTTCATTCAGGGTGCCAATAATAATAGAGTTAAAGAAAGAAAAAATGTGGCGATGATGAAATTAACAACAGCAACAACAACAAAAAAAAGACTCTGTAGATGTTTTTTATTCACTCTATCGCCGGCGTCAGCTTTCACAGCACAGACGTTAACGTGTTAATAATTTATTTATGCAAATGTTATGCTAACACCTGCCACGGTAGGCGAAAACAAGGACTTCTGCTCAGTCTGATCATCGGGGCTCAAGTGCAGGTGAACATGACTGTGACTTAGATACATACATTAAAAGCTAAGATTTTTATTATTTTTTTATTTTTTGCATTAGGGTTTCTTTTAAATTTCCTATCGAAGCAACATACAGTACAACAGTTTTCCTCTGACCACATGCGTCTACACCACATTAGTGGTCAAATGCAGGGCTCCAGACGGTATTTACCGCTAAATTACAGCAGACGCGACTAATCCAGCAGGTCAGCTAAGAAGATCGCGCGAGCGCGTCCAGCGTGGCGAAAATGTAAACATTTGTTTCGTACCTGTTTCCTTGTCAGCAAACGGGTTACTGTGACGTTACTGTGGTTTCTAAAATCGCAACTAGTCTGACTTTCAAACAAACAAGCAAACAAAACTGCCATAAAACACTTGGGAACGTGGTTTTAAATGAATTCACCAACAACAGGGCTGCAGAAATTCTGTTCCCACCCTGAAGTTGACTATTCAGGCGTTCAGAAGTGTTTTCATTATGTCTTCAGGAACGGACCAACGGTTAGAACGGTTTTTGAATGGTACATTGCACAATTTCCCCCCATTTACAGTTTCATCTTTATCATGTGATTCTGCCGACATGGACCTTCTAGACACTTAGCACGGTGAATGATTGTAGCTTTCTAACAAGGTTCTAAACCTGTACAGTTCACCATGCACAGGCGCTTTAAGGAACAACCTGAGGAAATTGGTTTCTCCAAAAACAGACCTAAAAGCAAGCTGAGGTTTTAATCTCTGGAGGAATCTGTTTTAATGGGTTCTTTCCAAAGCAGTACTAAGCAACCCTTTAGGAACCTTTGGACTAAGAGTGGTCAGGGAGTACAGAAGAGTAAATCTGCGCGCTTGTTCGTCTCCGGTGCCACAAATAACCAAGGGCTTAATTTGGATTTGACACTCTAGATCTACTCCAAAACTCCCAGGACTGATAAATGTAAACTAATCGTTTAATTACAATAATCCTCCGCCTTGTGTTTTTGAGCTTAGACAAAGAAATTCTTACAAATCTGGGGTTCTTAACCTGGGGATTGCAGCATGATCCCTGAGGAGCTATTGTTGATTATCCAGATTAATGCTGAACATGCTTGTGCGATGTACCAAAGTGGAGTACAGTAACCACGGAGAAGTGGTGGTTGGGGTAGTCCCAGTAGCGAGGACAGTGCGGAAAAAAGGTATGGAACTGAGCAAATATGGCTCTTTGCCTCCGGCTACCTTGTTTCCTTTCTTTGTCTGGAGATTTTCAGAAACCCTTCATGCAGTTTATGTTGTGATGAGATCTGTTACTTCAGCTATGGCATTGTCCTGTTGTCCTTAAAAACATGCGGGTGTCCCAGCACCATAAACATCCCAGCAAATCTGTCCTCCCTTCTAGAATCACGCTGTAGAATCAGTGTGTAATCAGGACAGGTTGAGACGATTGTTCTGGCCTGTTCATGGCTGTTTGTTTCTGCATTAAGACAGGGGAGTGTTCGGACCAGTCAGGCATCGGTGCTCGAGAGACGCCGTCGTCCTGTGTTGGTCATGACGGCTGCCATTCTGGGTGGGAAAACTTGATCCGGTGTGTCTTGGCCCACTTGGCGAAAACCATCTTCTCTGTTATGAAGCGGTGGCCTCCGTAGGGGGCGCTCTCGTGGAGGACGTACTCAGCACACTCGTCACGACTTCCAGCTTCATAGTAGTGATACGGCACCTTCCTGTAGCCATCATATCTGAGAGCAAGAATGGAAACGGGAAAGCGGTTTAGATAACTTGTTTTTATCACCTTTACAGGAACCATAATAATGCTAAGACTTTACTCTTGGATATAAAAAGTAGAAAGATGTAGAAGTAGGTTAGGGTTTGCAATAGAACCCAGATTGACGTCTATCCCCTGGGCACTTGTCCATCATGTACTCATTCCCACCAAGGGGCAGTTTATAGCTACCACTATGTGTCTGGGAGGAAACTGTAGAACCCAGCGGAAACCTATATGAACAGGGAAACTTCAGGCAAATACTACCCCAAGCTAAGGATCAAACTCTAAGATGTGAAGCCTACCCTTTAGATCAGAATGCTAAAATATCTTAAGAACCCTTGACGAACACCTGCAATGTGGTCATCAAGAAAGATCAACTTTATTAGCTCTTATAAGACAATAACTAAAGCTTTAAGTTTGAAAGAGACAGATCTCCATTAGCCTCACATCTCCAATGACAAAACCCAATGAACCTTGACTGATTGAGCAGATCAAAGTTAAGGAGACACCATTGTGGTTAGCAATGTTGCGGCAAAGAGACTGCATGTTCTCCCTGTGCTTGATGGGTTTCCTCCAAAGTACTCAGTTTTCCGCCGATGGTCCAGAGAGAGGTGACAGATTGGTGTTTCCAAATTGCCCCTAGTGTTTGTTTATGTGTGTCTGTGCCCAGGAATAGGTTGGCACCCTACCCCATAAGCTGGGAAACCACCCCAACGCATTACCCCAGGTTGGTAGCCTGTTTTGTGGCCGGAGTTTCCCGGCATAGGCTCCTGGATAAGCGGTATACGATGGTAACAGACGGATGGCCTATTTGGAGCTCGCAGTTTGTTTGCTGTTACATAGATTCAACACTGAACTCTCCATTCGAGTTAAAGTCTACACTGATGGTTCCACTCCTCATGGCATGCGTATCAGGTCCTGCAAAGTTCTAAATGATTTCAATCTCGGTCTCCGGCACCACCCCGGAGCACCTGTTGCATTTCAATTACGGTAAAAACCATTTCGGGTCAATTGCTGCGACAGCTGAGGAGATCATTTTTAAAACAGATGTCCTCCGGCACTGGAAATGGAAATGGAAACAGCTCGGAGGCGGACTGCTGTTCTTTAACTTTGCAGCTTTAACCGGCGGCCCGAGATGAGAACGGCTATAAAAACGAAATTGGCTGGTTGTTTTTTTTATGCAGCAGGTGGAAAATGCAAAATGGATGACTAATTAGAAATATTACCAAGCGCACGATCTTTTAGGCAATTTGGATCTTGGGTGACAAGATGGCCGGACTGGGAATTCGAGACGGCCGGAATTATGAAGCCGCGCTGCTGACTAGCAGGGTCGGGTGAAGTGTGACAGCTTGTTAAAATGTCTGTAAAATATGATGGATTTTATATGACGGGACATAACCAGGTCAGAAGATATGATATTATAGACAGAGCTTATGGGAGAAAAAAAACCTTACTAAGACTGCAGCATGATCACAAGGGGAATGCGCTCTGGGCAGAAAAGTGGAGGGCATAAACCCTGCTCGTAGCAGCTTTTTATTGAGTGTTGCTTTATTATCTGGGTATTTTTAGAGATGGGGAATAATTACTAGGTACAGCAGGATCATATAACACCAGATCAGGGATGTGAATTCATACATAGTAGTCACTCACTTGCAGTAGGTTTGGTTGATCATCCCGTAGATGTGGATCTCCTTGCACATGTCCATGGCTAAGATGAGGGTGAACCATCCGGTGCTCAGGTACGACCCCGACCGAATCCTGTCGAAGCAAAAAAAAAAGAAATAAAAAAACACCCCCATGAAAGTCACGGAGCTACGGTTTAGATTTAACTTCACTTATGTATTATTCTCACAAATGTAGGAATATTATTCTAACGAGGGAGGAAATACAGACATATGGAGCGGGATATGTCTTGAGTCACACACTGATTCGTCATAGAGTTAGATAACAGATTGTTTTGTTTATTTTGTAAGCTTTTGTCCCCTTCCAAAGCTACACGGCTGCATTTGATGCTCCTCGGCGAGTGAGAATGATGGAGACAGGCACCGGCAGAACACCCTCTCAGCTTCCCGGCTTGGAAATAAACAGCGCTTGAGAAATGAGCTCTGACAGCCACAGCCATGCTCAAAGTAAATAATGCGCCGGGGCTCTGAGCTCCGCGCGGCGATCTTCCCCGCCGCGCTCCGCAGCCCAGAGAGAGTCCCGACACACCGTAGATCACGTCGGTTCGGCCTGCGCTTCCGTATTCCTCTCGACCGTGGTTAATATGGACCGCGTCCAGGGCCTGAGCTGCCAATCATTTAGACGGAGTAGCGCTTTCCCGGCTTTTGGAAATCTGTAAAGCGATTTGAACCGGCGCCTCGATCCATTTCGCAATTGTTAAGCGTGGAGCGGCTTTGAAGTTTTCCGCTCTCGTCGCTTCTGTCCCTCAATCCAGCCGCCTAAACTGCTATCTAGGCTTTGTCGAAGCGGCCATTGTTCAGCATGAAAGCCAGGCCCGAGGGAACACAAAGCCTTTTTAATGGGTGGAGAGGTTTAAAAGCATTGATTTTAGAAAAGGGGAACGAAAAATGAAAGGTTGTACTTCTTTAACTGGATTTTCTAAAGAAGTGTTTTACCATCATGGCGACAGGGTGGTGTAGAGTAGTGCACTGTGGCCTCGCACTGTCAGGGCCGTGGGTTTCCTCCGGGTACTCTGGTTTCGTCGTTTCAGTCCAAAGACAAATTTCCCGCAGTGTGTGAATGTGTGTGTGTGTGAATGCCACGCGGAGGTCCTACCGCGGTCATAAAACGGGATTAAATACAACAGTCACCATTTGTTCCTCCCCTGTTGGACTACAGAGGTTCCTAGATGAATGCACGGATGGATGTCTTACTACTGCATCGTGTCTGATGAGAACACTATCACTTTTATCTCACACACATCGGGACGGGTGTTCCGGTGCGGCTCCTTACACAAAGCCAAGGCTAAGACGATGGCGTCGATTCGTAACGCATACGATCAGACGTCCATTGTTCATCATAACGTCTCTTCAAATCCTCCAGGCGGCGATAAAAGCACTCGAGTAAAAGCGAAAGCAAACGGACCGCGAGCGAACGACGGGTCAAAAAGTGAAGGCGGATAAAATGATATCTTCCCCTCATCTCTTTTTATTCCTGCGTTCGTTCCTTCCCTCAGAGACTCATTCCCGCGTGTAGAGCGAAAGCCTCGCTTCTTCCTTCATGTTCTCTCAGCCTTACAATATTATCTTTATCTCTTCAAAATCGCCATCTTATGGATTTTAGCAGGCGGGAAATCGAGTTCCAGACATTCTTTATTATTATTACCCCCGTCAGCGCCTCCTACACCGTAATGGCCGCGGCTAGATCTGCGCGGATCGGTCTGGTACAAACACTCGGATATTATACGACTTTGTGTTCAGCGTGATTGCTCTAACGCCTAGCGCTTTCGTGATCACTGAACCGCGTCCTTCTCCGGGTTGTAAAAGAGGCCACATTCTGAATCGGTGCTCTTTTAACAGAGGAACAGAGAGAGAGAGCGAGAGAGAGACAGAAACGGATAATTATGTCCTCATGACCTGTCCTGATGTATTCTATCAGGCCATTTTGCTAATTAGGTTCATTTGTATTTCAGTGAATAGGTGGATATGAAAAAGTGGGGCGCTTACATTTCTGATTACGCATAAAACTCTCTGATTACGCACTAATTCACCAAGGGCTCTCCTCGCCGTTGTGTTATCTTCTTGTTCACTATTTAAAATACATGAACATTAAGTTTTTTTTTTTTTTGTTCTACTTCAGGCTATGGAAATGTCTCACATTCTGTGTCATGCTGTTATCAGAAAAACAGGACGACGCGGAGTTGCTCTTACTGTCACGAATGCGGTGAGAACCGGAGACCTGTGTGATCTGTAACACCTTATCGGTTTTTTATAAGCATAAATATTTGTTCATAAATCCGAATTCGGGGTTATTTTAAATTTTTTTTACTGCTTTTCTGATCCAGTTCTCGAATGTCAGCTTTCGTGCCGTGTCGATCGATAAGAATATGAAACAGATGCAATAAATATTGACTGGAATCTCTCAAACAAAAAGAGGATTTTAACCTTAAAAAAAAGACATTCTGTGCATCCCCCCCCCCCCCCCTCTTTCTCTCCATCTGTCTGCTGGCCTTTTTTACTTTTCATATTAGAACTATAGGACTGACAGTTTATATATATACAGTATATACAGTATGTCCACTACCACTCAAAAGTTTGGAATCACTTGCAAAATTTTGTTTTTTTGTTTAGTGATTTATTTTCTACATTCTTTTTTTGGGGGGGGATTTTTCCCCGATTTTCTCCCTAATTTAGTCGTGTCCAATTCCTCCCCGTCACTAGGGGGCTCCCACATTACGGCTAATACTACCACTCAGCCGGGAGGACCGAAGACTATCACGTGTTTCCTCTGAACCACGTGACGCCAGCCGACCGCATCTTTTCGAACTGCTCGCTCGCGCACTGTTGGGGGCCGAGTAACACACTCGGAGGGCGGCGCTATCGTCCACTTTCGTGAGCTCACAGACGCCCCTGATTGGCTGTAGAGCCGTGATTAATGTGGGAGCACTAAGGTATTTCAAAAGACTCTTGGCTGTGCCGTTATTATTTTAACATTCAAACTGAACAAAAACTGAACATGATGCCTCACAGGTGATGTTTCATATTCCAAAGTCCGGGGTGAATATTCCAGCGAGATACCGTTGGAAAAAAAATAGTTAACTTGAAGAAGGTGAGAATCACTTCGGCATTTGTAATTCTCCACACATGACCTTTTTAGTAATGCCTCCTTCAAAGCGCGCTGAGTAACCGCAAAAAAAAAAAAAAAAAAAAAAAGAAGAAGAAGGGAAAAAAAGAAATCGCATATAAATGATGGAGCCTTTTGAAATGCATTACGAGCAGGCTTTTCCGTCTTTTCAGTTTTTCACCCTGCTCAACTACAGGTCTTCCATCATCACGCCGCGCTGGAGGAAGAATACAAAACAGCTGAATATCCCGAGGTTAATGAAGGGCCGCGTCTGAGCCCTTTATCGGATGGCTTACTGTAATTGTTCCTAAAAATAGGCTAAAAACGAGCAAACTGGAGATTTAAATGTAGGAGTGTATATACTGGCTTTAATAATTCTGGATAAGAACTAAGACAGGTATGCAGAGGATAGAAATAGGCGTGTCATGTTAATTAACTTGACGTGAGTGTGGTTAGAAATATTACCATAATGTGGATTATGGCCAGTTATTTAAAAAAAAAAAAAAAA
>JAAGKR010012791.1:0-15565 GCA_011419295.1 Clarias macrocephalus
TTGTTTGTTTGTTTTGTTTTGTTTGCCTTTTAGATGAGCCATCACACTCCCTGTTGCCACTGTTGTATTACCACACTGTACATTCCCTTGGTCTTTGTCTATGTGAGGAGCTCATACTGAAATATTCATGAAGAACAGGTCTCAAATCTGCCAGGATTACTACAGAAAATCACAAAACATTCATAGCCCTCAGCATATATATCAAATTGCCATTTATTTATTGGATACAATACAGGTTATTTTCAGTAACACATAAGTAATTATCATTTTTAAGTTATCTAAATGTGTAATTGCCAATACTGTCAGAAAAAAAACAGTAAACCTTACAGAACTGTAGTTTGGCACTGTAGTTTAAATGAATGTTGTTTATATCTTTTTGCAAGCAATTTAACCAAGAAGTGGGGTTATAAAAAGGGTGTAATGTGTCTCAGTACAACCATTTGGATTTGTGGTGTAAAATTATTGAACCCAAAGCAAGAACCCATGGCAACGAAACTGTCTAACTATGAAGATGTTTTTTCCCCATGTATTCTTAAAGAAAGTGCCAGCCTTATTTACCGTCGATGCAAAGATTTATCAATGCACTTAAGCCACCTTGAAAATTAGCTTTCACATCACAGTAACTACTGTAATGACATGAGAAAATAATAAATTGCATTTAGCAGCTTGCTTATTTCAGCATACTCTCCAAAGCATGATATTTTCAACCTGTGCAAGACCTGATGGTTATATACTGTATAAATCATATACAAATACTGGGTGCCTACAAGCAAATGCAATCTTTTATTTACGTACTATGTGAAAGAGAAACTAATATTAAATACAATGTTATTTCATAATTATCTATGTATACGGCATATACACTGCATTATATAAGAAGTGTTTTGCAAATAAATATGCAGTCTTAGATACTTAGATACAGAATATCATCATTAATATTATTTTCACATCTAAAAAAAAAAGTAATGATTTAAATAAAAGTGATCTAATGGCATTGTCTTTGGTGATATATATATCACCCTATATATATAACCCTTATTTTTTTAAAAACCTCTTTCTTCTTTGAGAAAACCAAGTTGAATTTTGCCAGTGGTGAAATGTAGATACACTTAGCTTCACATTGAAGTACATTCCAAGATACACATGGAATGCATAACTGCAACTTATTTATTTCAGTTAATTAATTTCAGGTAATTCAAATTTAATTAAAGTTATTCCATTAACCCTAAAACCCAAGCAGCATAGATCCATGCAGACAACACAGCATCGGTCGATGACGATATGTATGCTTACTTTATATGGAAGCCTTGTGTTAACAGAGAGGCTTTAGACATAAAACCGTGATTTGGGTTTTCAGTTTTCGTTATGTAGAATTAAAGTTATCATTACTTTCATTAAAAAAAAAACTATTTTACCAACACCGGAATGACATCAGAAAAATGTAGACCTCTGAAAAAGAGCGTATTTTGTTTGAATTTTTTTTTTTGTCATAGAAACAATAGAAAACAACCATAACAACATGTGATCATGTGCATCTGTGTTGTTTCTTTTTTTATAATCATTTTATAGTCATTTTTCTGTAGTTAGTAACACTGAAATAATGTTCAGTTCATCAGCCTATTTTATGAATAAAAACGAATATGTTACTCTACATTGCACGCTCATGAGCCCTATATGTGTTTATTTAAAATAAATAAATAAATATAAAAAAACAGCAAAACAAAACATGCTCTGAAAATTTAGAGCTACACAAATGCATTACTTTTTTTTCCTGAACTACATGTCTGTTGCCTCTATACCTATTTCATGTTTTTTTTCCTTCCCAGTTTTATATCACTTGTGTGCTCTTCTGCTCTCTACTGCAGTAGCATTCTTGCTGTAATGTTTAAAACTCTGAGAAGAACTGCATTATTATGCACTTAAACACAAAACTACAGTTATGTTAAATACAAATAGAAAAAAAGCATATACTGTACTGTAGCATATTGCTGTATCTTTCAATATGTGCTACGTGTGATAAAAGCAAACGCCTGGTTTGCCTCAGCTGTTACCAGCAAGATGTCTGCCTAATGAATAATTTATGTTCAGATACTTCAAAGCGCTATGTTTCTGCACACCATGTGCAATGTGAATGAAGTATCCCCAGGTGAACAGTGGTGGCAGCTGCATGGTGGAGTTGATTAGAAAATGATATCCTCCATGGAGCCAGCATGTTAGCAACATTGCCGGGTAGTAAACACAACAAACGACAATAAAGCAAACCCTACCATTACTGAGGTAATTTAACTGGCATAATCAGTTGACTGAACTGGCCATTAAATATGGTAGCATAATCATCGTTAAACCACTCATGACTAACACTCAGTACAGCTTACTGTAAATCCACCCATTGCCAGAATGTAAGCTCCGCCAGTCAACTTTAAAAGTAGACTGGGTATTTCATTAAACTATTTAATAAATACATAGGAAAGTATCTCCAGGTCTAAGACAAGCAGTTAATCTGTGTTACTAGTTAACAGCCAGGGGCATATCTTCACAGGTCTGCCTCCTAGTTTCTATTTCTAGGTTTTTTACCTGTCCGTGGCTTCCTCCTCTGGGCACTCCTCTGGGTTGCTTTTCAAATTTTCTTGGCTGGTCTGTCCATTCACTTTACTGCCATTAGGCAGAGAAATGTTTTTCGGAGACTCTTCGCTGGCCTGGAGGTGATGAATGATATTCTGCTCGTGCCATGATTGACTGCCCGTCCTGACATAGACAGGTGTTGGGCCAGGGGTGGGAGACAGAATGCTGTGCACCGGGCTGTTGCTCTTACGAAGACCTCCTCTATCCCGGGAGTGACTCTTTAGGCGGCTCTGGATTGGTGTGCCCCCGTGCTCAAATCCCTCTTGCTGAATGTACCCCCCATTTCCTGCTGATGTGTGAGAGGAATGACTGAACCAGCGCCAGCGAAGTCTAAGGATCTGTTTTACATCAAACTCCTTCTTTCCTGACACAGACATCCTGTATGCCTTCAATGTGATGCCAGTAGCTCATGGAATCCTGACAAAAAAAGGAGGCAAACAGCCTAAGTCTTATGTTCAGTTGATTCTCCTTCTTCTTTTGTCTTTTGTTGCTCGTTGCGGTCGTTGAACGAACAGTGTCTGCAGCTTTTGTCTGAAACCCCCCCTTCCAACTCTGTCTGCTGCTCCTGCTGTTCAGTTATAGAACATGCATGATAGGCTCTCTGTCTCTAGCCTTCTTTCCATCTCCTCTGCTGCTCTGTGCCTTTCTGCATAGACCCATGAACAGACATAGAGGAAATAAACCCAAATGAGAATCACTTCCAAAAGCCCAACCCAGGTTCCAACAGCTAATGATGGTGAACAGAAACAGTACCAGAATGACAGTACACGGAGGTCAGATCCTAGTGACGTAAATCATGTAGCATGGAAAGAACAGGCAGCAGCGCTATCATCCTCGACAAGCAAGATCCTCTTTTCCTCACACTTGCACACTGCAGGTCTATTTTATGCTCACTCACAAGCACACGTACACTTGTTTCTCCTCTCTCTTTCTCTCTCTCTCTCTCTCTCTCTCTCTCTCTCTCTCTCTCTCATACACACACAGAGAGAGAGAGAGAGTGTACAGTCTCTTTTTACAGCCTCAATCTCTTCTCACAAGAAAGCATGTCATTCTCTCAACCTCAAATCTCAGTTGCATTAACATTAAACAATATGTACAATCATATCAGTCATATATATTTTTTAAACATATCATCCCTGTATGTACTTTGATCAAAATACATGAGGTACTTTACTGTTATCTCACTACTTAACATTTATTTTCTCCAATACTTATTCTATCTTCTATTCTGAAGAGATATGGTTTATTACATGCTGCCTGTTGGGTTTAAAGGAAAAACAGGGAGAAGATCAATAGAGAGAAAGATATTTACAGTCTCAGGAGAGATTTTTGTTTATCACTATATCATGACAATGGTATTGTTGGCATCATCACAGGCATTCATATTAGTTTTTTTAAAGTTTAGAAAAATTACTTTGATAAAATAATTAAACATATGTACATCCTGCTCTCACAATTTTTTCTATCAACTCAACCCAGAGTAAATTGGCACTGGTAACCTGAATGGTATTTGATTAATTCTTTTGTTTTAAAATAACAGAACACTGTGCAACACTGTGTTGTGGTCATTCATTTACCTTATCCCAATGTCAAATTACCAAAGTAGCATTTTACAACAGTGTTTTCATATTTCTTTGAAAAAGGGAAGTCTAGGTGAGGTTTGATTATATAATACATTTAAAACATATATATTATTAATCAGTACTATGGGTAATGATTGGGAGAGATTAAAATTTTAACTGTGCTTCTTTACTTATTTTTTTATAAATGTTTGCATTTTAATAATTAAACATTTTGGGACACATTGTTATAGGAATATCATTATGATTGGGTGTTATGGACTGTCCACCCTGCATCACAGATCATTATTATTATTTTTTTTTTCTTTTAAATAACAGCAGTCTATCAGATTTTATTCCTTAATATTTAGAATTAAGGAATTATTCCCAAGAAAACTTTTTGAATTATTCAATATGGGTACAGGTGTTTGCTGCAAGTTAAACCAGGGGAATATATTTAGGAATGTTTTTGTATTTATTAATCCTTCCATTCTTAATAGGGCCCCCTGGTGGCCCAGGGTCCCTGAGAGACTGCTTATATTGCAAGAAACGATTCAAGTCATGGCAACGGCAATGGGAAAAAAAAGTCTGATTTAACAGACATTTCTAAAAAAAAAAAAAAAAAAGTAACATCCTTATGTTATTGGCCTACTATATGGCTTGTTTTTATGTTCTATGCTTTATGGGGTTGTAGTCCACAACTAAGGGGGGAAAATGTCATGTGCTACTTTTACCATTCATATGCTGTCTGTACCGAGATTTTTGGGCTAAAATTAGTGATTGACATTAAAGGCAGTGGTTTAGATGCCAGTAAAAGATCATCTCAGTCTTTTACTCAAGAAAAATCTGGTAATCTCATAACTTGTACAAAGGTAACTTGTATAAATTGTGTGGGAACTTTATGTACCCATAAATAAAGTATAATGTTTTTTTTTTTTACTTTTTTGACTGTCTTGTTACCGACTATGAATATGCCGCTTGACTTTACACCTGCTCATTCATGCAGTTATACAGTACAACAGTTCAATTAAGTGGCATAATGCATAAAATCATGCAGATACAGATCAAGAGAATGGGGGGAAATGTGTATATGTATCTGTATCTGTAATCTGTATAATGCTTAAATGCTGTTTAATGTATTTCCAGTACATCATGTATTGTCAGCCACAACCAAATTCCTTGTTCCTAACATACTTGTATATAAATTTGATTTTGAATCAGATTCTGATTTTTCAATGTTCTAGCATAGGAAAGGCGAGCTGTTAATAATAAATATCATGTTATTGAAATAATGAACACTATGGAACATAAATATATTGTGATATAGTGGGAAATACTTAAATATAAATATAATGAATATAAATTTAATAAATTGTGTTTTCCTCAGGCAACAAAGTGGTTTAGTGGGTAGTCCCTGTACCTTCATTTTGTGTGTGTGGAGTTTGCATGTTCTTCCTGTGCTTGGCAGATTTTATCCCACAGTCCAAAGACATATTTACATTTATGCATTTGGCAGACGCCCTTATCCAGAGCAACTTTTGTATTTCATCATACATGTGAGCAGTTAAGGACAACAGGGACATGGTGGCAGTTGCAGAAGTTGAACCAGGGACCTTCCCGAACTGTAGTCCAATGCCTTAACCACTGGGCTATCAAGACCCTGACATTTTGTAGGCTTGCTTGCGCTCCATGTTCCCTGGGCCAGCCATCAGTCTATCAGGATAACTGGTACAGAAAATGGCTGGATGTATTCCTCAATATATTTAAAAGCCTTCCACTGTAGTATGTAAAACATATCCATATTTAAGCACTGCCATATTGAGTTTAAGCTGCCTGCAATGACTACTAGCTAGAAGAGACAAAAGTGCATTATTTTGATAATACGAAATTTGTATGTGAAGCAAGTATTGTATTTTTTGCATTTCAGGTATACCAACAGTGCTACTTATAAATAAATGCTGTTCACCATCTAATGTACATGTTCAACACTAACACTACCATGCCATATATATATATATATATATATATATATATATATATATATATATATATATATAATATTACAGTATACAATAATCTTGCATACTTGAATTTTTATGTCAGTATACACTGATCAGTCATAACCATAAAGATAACCGTCAAATGAATTAAACAATATTAATTAACAAGTATATACCATCATCCCATAGTTTTTCATTTTGTGAAGCTGCTTTGAGACAATGACCATTGTTAAAAGCGCTATACTGTATAAATACAGTTGAATTTAATTTAACATACCAGTAAGTGGTGAAAGGATCATGGGCACCCAAGGCCCATCTACAGTATGTCCATTGGGACCAAAGGCCACCGTACTTTTCCCATCACCAAAAAAATCAACACTGGCCATGGCAAAAAGTCATGCTGCACACAGGGCTTAGCAGGCAAAGAGTTCTAGGTTGTTGGCACAATCAAGCACCCATGGGA
Organism: Clarias macrocephalus; assembly: GCA_011419295.1. Classification (NCBI taxonomy): domain Eukaryota; kingdom Metazoa; phylum Chordata; class Actinopteri; order Siluriformes; family Clariidae; genus Clarias; species Clarias macrocephalus. Next base: position 6,645 of record JAAGKR010012791.1, read on the forward strand.
TGCACTAAACAGATCCAATCCATGAAGAGGAAAGGAGCTGTTGCTAATGTCGCAGTGGAAGACACTGTAGCACACACACCCAGAAGTCTCATGGAGTCATTATATGAGGGGCTAGAACTGCCCCGGTGGCTCAAAGGAAACCTAAAGCTGATGGTTGATTGGTGTAGTTATCCAAACTGTACTTTATATAGTGTACTCTTATATAATCCAGAAACCATCTGGTTTCATTAAAAAGAAACAAAATTTATTGTAATATGATTCTACTTTTAGCTGCTAAACTGCCCCCAAACCAGGAAGTACTCTGCTTTACAATTGAAAAAGGCATTTTATACTGTTTTATACTGTAATTATTTTTCAGATATGGCTCACTTTATTTGATCTTCCAGAATAAACCAAGTGTAAACTAAGTTTTGGATCTTACTTTTTTAATATGGTCAGTTAGACTAAAGCAGTAATTACACAGAATTACAGAAGTATATAAACTTTTTAAAGTTTCATCCATTCACACATAACTTATTATTACTGAATGTGATACCATTCTTATTACACAGTAGGATACTCATCAAAAGAAAATGGGTCTTACCTTCCAAATGTAAGAAGCAAATGTGTGTAAGTTGCCTATGTCATTTTATTAAAATTACAGTATGTGTAATTGTCTTACAAAAAAAGAATCCTAACAAACTTTTTTTTACTTTAAGTAAAGCATTGTTCTATATATACCTTTGTGGTAAGACACAAACTAAAAAGTATTTTCCTCCCTGTGGAACGAGTTTTCTTCCCTCCACATTGGTCTCATTGATAGAGTTGAAGCAACTTAGAAACCTAGCATCATTTCCTGTTTTCTTCGCTTACATAACATTTCCTAAGTGAGTTAGGCCATTGCATCTGTTTAAGATTAGGTCTAAATTGGGCAAAATAAATTTTCTTTACTCTTATATGTGCACTCAAAACTTTGAACACATTCAACATGTATACACACTGATAACTCAACACTTTATTTGGTTTTGCAGATGAAAGTAAATAAAAATACACAAATCCCAGCACAGCCATTCACTGGGTGAGTCACATGAGAGAGAGAGAGAGAGAGAGAGAGAGAGAGAGAGAGAGCAATCTCAAAGTGTTCATTAAAATGGCTGATCCATCACTAATTTGTTTATTTGTGCAATTTCATGGTCTCATCAAATATTAATTCTTTAAAAGTTTGCACAATGTATGCACTTTATGTGGAGCTAAACATATAATTCCCAATGTATTAATGTATATCAGCAGGTTATTTACATTTTTACAGGTCTAAAATATAAAGTGTCATGTGAAAGAACTGTCATTTTTTCATTTTAAGAATTATTTAAACTCAAAATGATAAAATCTCACATTAAATGTTCTGGTTTGTTTTGTTTGATGAAACTGTATATGAAAGTCACTCAAACTTTAACAGTGAAATAACAATAAAGATATTATTTTGACAGATTTGTGCTAAACCATTTCCCCTAAAGTTTAACAAATACAAAAATAGAATTATCATATCACAAAAAGGTGTTAAAACTAGATGCAAATATTCCATTTCAAAATTGCTGTGGTAGTGGATAGAAAATGTGATGGTAGACTATTTTTTCTATTTACAAATGATAATGAAAATTACAATACACAGTTCTCTTATTTACATTTAAAAGACATGACATGTACCCCAGCAAAATGAAAGAACTGTTGTTTGGAATGCTAAAAGCAAATTGGAGAAAATGTCTACAATTATGACAGTGCACAGTTAGATAAATCTTATAAAGTAGCTCTCTAGTACAAAGCATTGGAGTGTATGTCAACTCATATAAAACATCAAATCATATATAACACATATGAAAGGCTAAACCTTAGTGCCTTCTAATCATATTTCAACATATTATTTCTTTGGGGAAACAGCTATTTCAACTCTTGGGAAGCGAAACCCACCCTTTGAAACACTATCACTGCTAGATGATGATGACACTCTAGACTTCCTGGAAGGGGAACCCACTTCTCCAGCTCCTTCAATCCTTGCTTCATCTTCTCCAAGTGTCACTTCATATGAACCCTTGGATTTTGAGCCAAACCCACCAAACGTGCCAAACTTCAGCATTCCTTTTTTGCCTTTCATTTTAGTCCCTCCAGCCTCCATTAAAATGTTACCACTTTCTGTCTGTAAATGCCCTTCAACAGCAGTGGCAGAAGCAAGCTCTCCTTCATCACTGATTGATGAAGAACGATGCCTTGATTTCTTGTAAAGATCGAGTGAAGCAGATTTACTCTTAGGGGAAATTTTTAAACCAGAACTCCCCTCTACCATCTTTCTACCTGAAAGCTCCCCAGAACTTGCACTTAATTCTTTAGATTCTTTGACACTTTCCTCAATTGTACTTGTACACTCAGGTGCCTGAAAGGTAAGATCACCTGCACTTCCACCCTTAGCTTTAGACTTTCCAAAGAATCGTGGCTTTTTGATTTTGGCTTTCCCACCACTGCTTTTTAAATCTGGACATTGCATCTCCAAACTTGAACTAACATTAGGAGTTAATTCTCCTGATCCAACATCCACACCCATCTCCCTTTGCTCTACCTGAGGCAAAGCTATTCCAAATTGTGGCAATTTAATCTTCGGAACAGTTACATTGCCCTCAGTACACTCTACTGCACTTGATATGGCAACATCTGTATGCATGCCTATTTCTCCAGTTGTTTCATGTGATGGTACTTTAATTGTTGTAGTTGGCATATTCAGCTCTACACCCTGAAATGATTTTGTGTCTGTGTGTCCCTTCACTTGACCTTCTGTCCTACTGCCCTTAACTTTTATGCCATGCCCTTCTAGACTAGCATCTGAAGCAGCGAGGGTCATACTCATTTCAGGTGATTTCATCTTCGGGACATTGATGTCAACATCAGCAGATTTGACCTTGGATCCTGTGATTAACTTTGGCATTTTGATTTTGGATTTTTTAGCTTTGACATCTGGGCCTTCCAAACTTATACCTGGTGACTGAATATCCACACCTGGCACATCTGCTTTAAGTGTTCCAGCTGTTGAACCACTGCCTTTAACTTTTGGGGATTTAATGTCAAATTCCACATCAGGAAAATGTAATTTTCCAAACAATGGCTTCTTAACCTTAGGTCCTTTGATATGCACGTCAGATGAGTCTGCAGATAGTTCAACATCAGCATTAGTGTCAGTTTTTATTTTTCCTTTCACCTTGGGCATTTTCACTTTACCTTTCTTCCCCTTGATCTCCACATCAGGGCCTTCGAGGCTGGTATGACCTTTGCCGATGTTAGGGTCATTCATATCTATGGCTGGTCCTTTTATATCACCTTCAACGTTTAATTCAGCATCAGCGATGTCCCACTTTGGTCCCTTAATTCCAAAATGTGGTACTTTGATTTTGGGAATTTTGAAGCCTTCTGATCCATCCACATTAATGTTAGGTCTTTCAATGTCAACTTTTGGTATTGTAATGCCTCCTTTAACAGCAGGAACAGACACATCAACATCCCCCTGTATTTTAGGGACCTTAAAATTGAAATCCACATCAGGCTCTTCAATTTCAACTGTTGGTGCTTTGATGTCACCTTCAACCTTAGGAACAGACCAACCCATATCCCCCTTAACTTTGGGACCTTTTAGATTAAAGTCCACATCAGGCATTGTGATGTGTGGTCCTGATATTTTTGCCATTTTTAATCCAGGACCTTTCATTTTGCCTTCCGGGCCTTCAATATCAATATCTGGGCCTTTCATATCAATCTTAGGGCCTTTGACATCAATATCTGACTTTGGTAGAGTCACATCAATTTCAGGGCCCTCAAATTTTGGTCCTTTGCCACCAAAGGATGGCATTTTAAATGTGGGCATTTTGATGCCTCCTGCTTTACCTTCAATTTCAAAATCTGGACCGTGAATATCTACTTTCGGTGCGTTAATATCACCTTCAATTTTGGGAACAGACACATCCACATCGCCCTTAATTTTGGGGCCTTTAAGATTAAAGTCGACATTAGGCATTGAGATGTGTGGTCCTGATAATTTTGGCATTTTATATCCAGGACCTTTTATTTTGCCTTCTGGTGCTTCAAAATCAATATCTGGGCTTTGTACATCAATCTTAGGGCCTTTGACGTCAATATCTGGTGTTGGTAGATTCACATCAATTTCAGGGCCCCCAACTTTTGGTCCTTTGCCCCCAAATGATGGCATTTTAAAGGTGGGCATTTTGATGCCTCCTCCTATACGTCCAATTTCAAAATCTGGCCCGTGAATATCTACTTTCGGTGCGTTAATATCACCTTCAATTTTGGGAACAGACACATCCATATCGCCCTTAATTTTGGGGCCTTTAAGATTAAAGTCGACATTAGGCATTGAGATGTTTGGTCCTGAAAATTTTGGCATTTTGAATCCAGGACCTTTCATTTTGCCTTCTGGTCCTTCAAAATCAATATCTGGGCTTTGTACATCAATCTTAGGGCCTTTGACATCAATATCTGGTGTTGGTAGATTCACATCAATTTCAGGACACTCAACTTTTGGCCCTTTACCCCCAAATTTCGGCATTTTGAATTTAGGCATTTTGATGCCTCCTCCTGGGCCTTCCACTTCAAAATCTGGACCTTCAATATCTACTTTCGGTGCGTTAATATCACCTTCAATTTTGGGAACAGACACATCCACATCGCCCTTAATTTTGGGGCCTTTAAGATTAAAGTCAACATTAGGCATTGAGATGTTTGGTCCTGAAAATTTTGGCATTTTGAATCCAGGACCTTTCATTTTGCCTTCTGGTCCTTCAAAATCAATATCTGGGCTTTTCACATCGATCTTAGGGCCTTCAACATCAATATCTGGCTGTGATAGATTCACATCAATTTCAGGACACTCAACTTTTGGCCCTTTGCCGCCAAATTTTGGCATTTTGAATTTAGGCATTTTGATGCCTCCTCCTCCTGTGCCTCCAATTTCAAAATCCGGACCTTCAATATCTACTTTTGGTGCTTTAATATCACCTTCAATTTTGGGAACAGACACATCCACATCCCCCTTGAATTTGGGTCCTTTAAGATTGAAGTCCACATTAGGCATTGTGATGTGTGGTCCTGATATTTTTGGCATTTTGAATCCGGGTCCTTTCATTTTGCCTTCTGGTCCTTCAAAATCAACATCTGGGCTTTTCACATCAATCTTAGCGCCCTTGACATCAATATCTGGCTTTGATAGATTCACATCAATTTCAGGACACTCAACTTTTGTCCCTTTACCCCCAAATTTTGGCATTTTAAATGTGGGCATTTTGATTCCTCCTCCTCCTGTGCCTTCAATTTCAAAATCTGGACCTTGAATATCTACTTTTGGTGCTTTAATATCTCCTTCAATTTTGGGAACAGACACATCCACATCCCCCTTAACTTTGGGTCCTTTAAGATTGAAGTCCACATTAGGCATTGAGATGTGTGGTCCTGATATTTTTGGCATTTTGAATCCAGGCCCTTTGACTTTGCCTTCTGGTCCTTCAAAATCAATATCTGGGGTTGTCACATCAATCTTAGGGCCCTTGACATCAATATCTGGCTTTGGTAGATTCACATCAATTTCACCGCCCTCAACTTTTGGTACTTTACCCCCAAATTTTGGCATTTTGAATTTAGGCATTTTGATGCCTACTCCTGAACCTTCCACTTCAAAATCTGGACCTTCAATATCTACTTTCGGTGCTTTAATATCACCTTCAATTTTGGGAACAGACACATCCACATCCCCCTTAACTTTGGGTCCTTTAAGATTGAAGTCCACATTAGGCATTGTTATGTGTGGTCCTGATATTTTTGGCATTTTGAATCCAGGCCCTTTGACTTTGCCTTCTGGTCCTTCAAAATCAATATCTGGGGTTGTCACATCAATCTTAGGGCCCTTGACATCAATATCTGGCTTTGGTAGATTCACATCAATTTCACCGCCCTCAACTTTTGGTCCTTTACCCCCAAATTTTGGCATTTTGAATTTAGGCATTTTGATGCCTCCTCCTGGGCCTTCCACTTCAAAATCTGGACCTTCAATATCAACTTTCGGTGCTTTAATGTCACCTTCAATTTTGGGAACAGACACATCCACATCCCCCTTAACTTTGGGTCCTTTAAGATTGAAGTCCACATTAGGCATTGTGATGTGTGGTCCTGATATTTTTGGCATTTTCAATCCAGGACCTTTGACTTTGCCTTCTGGTCCTTCAAAATCAATATCTGGGCTTGTCACATCAATCTTAGGGCCCTTGACATCAATATCTGGCTTTGATAGATTCACATCAATTTCGGGACACTCAACTTTTGGCCCTTTACCTCCAAATTTTGGCATTTTGAATTTAGGCATTTTGATGCCTCCTCCTGGGCCTTCCACTTCAAAATCTGGACCTTCAATATCTACGTTCGGTGCTTTAATATCACCTTCAATTTTGGGAACAGACACATCCACATCCCCCTTAACTTTGGGTCCTTTAAGATTGAAGTCCACATTAGGCATTGTTATGTGTGGTCCTGATATTTTTGGCATTTTCAATCCAGGCCCTTTGACTTTGCCTTCTGGTCCTTCAAAATCAATATCTGGGCTTGTAATATCAATCTTAGGGCCCTTGACATCAATATCTGGCTTTGATAGATTCACATCAATTTCAGGACACTCAACTTTTGGCCCTTTACCCCCAAATTTTGGCATTTTAAATGTGGGCATTTTGATGCCTCCTCCTCCTGTGCCTTCCATTTCAAAATCTGGACCGTGAATGTCTACTTTCGGTGCTTTAATATCTCCTTCAATTTTGGGAACAGACACATCCACATCCCCCTTAACTTTGGGTCCTTTAAGATTGAAGTCCACATTAGGCATTGTGATGTGTGGTCCTGATATTTTTGGCATTTTCAATCCAGGCCCTTTGACTTTGCCTTCTGGTCCTTCAAAATCAATATCTGGGCTTGTCACATCAATCTTAGGGCCCTTGACATCAATATCTGGATTTGGTAGATTCACATCAGTTCCAGCACCCTCAATTTTTGGTCCTTTGCCCCCAAATTTTGGCATTTTGAATTTAGGCATTTTGATGCCTCCTCCTGGACCTTCTACTTCAAAATCTGGACCTTCAATATCTACTTTCGGTGCTTTAATATCACCTTCAATTTTGGGAACAGACACATCCACATCCCCCTTAACTTTGGGGCCTTTGAGATTAAAGTCCACATCAGGCATTGTGATGCGTGGTCCTGATATTTTTGGCATTTTCAATCCAGGCCCTTTGACTTTGCCTTCTGGTCCTTCAAAATCAAGATCTGGGCTTTTCACATCAATCTTAGGGCCCTTGACATCAATGTCTGGCTTTGATAAATTCACATCAATTTCAGGACATTCAACTTTTGGTCCTTTACCCCCAAATTTTGGCATTTTGAATTTAGGCATTTTGATGCCTCCTCCTGGGCCTTCCACTTCAAAATCTGGACCTTCAATATCTACTTTCGGTGCTTTAATATCACCTTCAATTTTGGGAACAGACACATCCACATCCCCCTTAACTTTGGGGCCTTTGAGATTAAAATCCACATCAGGCATTGTGATGCGTGGTCCTGATATTTTTGGCATTTTCAATCCAGGCCCTTTGACTTTGCCTTCTGGTCCTTCAAAATCCAGATCTGGGCTTTTCACATCAATCTTAGGGCCCTTGACATCAATATCTGGATTTGGTAGATTCACATCAATTCCAGCGCCCTCAATTTTTGGTCCTTTACCCCCAAATTTTGGCATTTTGAATTTAGGCATTTTGATGCCTCCTCCTGGGCCTTCCACTTCAAAATCTGGACCTTCAATATCTACTTTCGGTGCTTTAATATCACCTTCAATTTTGGGAACAGACACATCCACATCCCCCTTAACTTTGGGTCCTTTAAGATTGAAGTCCACATTAGGCATTGTTATGTGTGGTCCTGATATTTTTGGCATCTTGAATCCAGGCCCTTTGACTTTGCCTTCTGGTCCTTCAAAATCCAGATCTGGGCTTTTCACATCAATCTTAGGGCCCTTGACATCAATATCTGGATTTGGTAGATTCACATCAATTCCAGCGCCCTCAATTTTTGGTCCTTTGCCCCCAAATTTTGGCATTTTGAATTTAGGCATTTTGATGCCTCCTCCTGGACCTTCTACTTCAAAATCTGGACCTTCAATATCTACTTTCGGTGCTTTAATATCACCTTCAATTTTGGGAACAGACACATCCACATCCCCCTTAACTTTGGGGCCTTTAAGATTAAAGTCCACATCAGGCATTTTGATGTGTGGTCCTGATATTTTTGGCATTTTCAATCCAGGCCCTTTGACTTTGCCTTCTGGTCCTTCAAAATCCAGATCTGGGCTTTTCACATCAATCTTCGGGCCTTTGACATCAATATCTGGATTTGGTAGATTCACATCAATTTCAGCACCCTCAATTTTTGGTCCTTTGCCCCCAAATTTTGGCATTTTGAATTTAGGCATTTTGATTCCTCCTCCTGGACCTTCTATTTCGAAATCTGGACCTTCAATGTCTACTTTCGGTGCTTTAATATCACCTTCAATTTTGGGAACAGACACATCCACATCCCCCTTAACTTTGGGGCCTTTAAGATTGAAGTCCACATCAGGCATTGTGATGTTTGGTCCTGATATTTTTGGCATTTTGAATCCAGGCCCTTTGACTTTGCCTTCTGGTCCTTCAAAATCAAGATCTGGGCTTTTCACATCAATCTTCGGGCCTTTGACATCAATATCTGGATTTGGTAGATTCACATCAATTTCAGCACCCTCAATTTTTGGTCCTTTGCCCCCAAATTTTGGCATTTTGAATTTAGGCATTTTGATGCCTCCTCCTGGACCTTCTACTTCAAAG
>JAAGKR010012792.1:972-15564 GCA_011419295.1 Clarias macrocephalus
CCTGTACAGAATCTTCTTATTTGGGGAGCGATGTGTTAATTCAGGGTATTGGCATGACTGTAATTCGAGCACCTTTATACAAGGTATATTTAGAAACCTAAGGTTTTTCGGGTTTTGTTAAAGTTGCGGTCCGTTCAGCATTGCCAGTCAGTGGCGTTTCATTCATTCTAGGGAATGATATTGCAGGAAACCAAATTATGTCACTTCCAGAGGTTGTATCTGAACCGAGTGATTGTCCAGAGTTAGAGGCTCAGATGTCTTCTGTGTTTCCTGCTTGTGTGTTAACACGTGCTCAGCAAAAGAAACTGGGTGATGTGGTAGATTTGTCTGACTCTTTCCTATGTCAGGAGGAAACAATTGAGGAAAGCATGCCTCAACTTAACCCCTGTGTGAAAGTTGCTGATGTTCCCAAGGCTACTTCCAAACCAGGTGCTAAACTCCGCATAACTCGTGTGAAGCTGCCAATGGCTCACAAGGCAGATCCTTCGCTAATTCCTTGTTTTGAAACTGCAGTGGAGAAAGGAGAGCTAGAGAAGCATCCTATTGTAGCTTATATTTTTGAAAAGGGAGTTCCTCAGACCATTCCTCCAACACCCTTGAAGCCCATTCCAGGAGGATGATCAGGGAATTGTTCACACTATTTATTCAATAATTTTGAGAAGTCTATAGTACCATCGAAAAAGAGAACCCTGAAAATACTTGCTGGTATTATCTCGTTGTTAAGATTTTTTTTTTTGTGGAATGAAATTTAGGTGAACTTAGAAGTTCACATTTATGTGAACATAAATTTATGTTCACATAAATGCACATTTATACAACCCGTAACATGCTGGTCGCTGTGTCTGTTGCTGTGCTTTGTAGCGTGTGTATATTATGTCCAGGTCGCGCGCCGCTCCAGATCCACTCCAGGTTTTCCGACTGCCACTCCACTGGCAGCTGCCTGACCTTTGACTGATGACATCATCAGCGGACCATTTATAAACTGCAGAGAGATGCAGGAACGGGGAGGCGTGTAGGCGAAGTGCTGGTTGTTTTGGACAGTTTTGTTGTGATTGTAAATTTTGAGATTGGATTGTTAATTCTGGCTTTTGACTTTTGGCTTCCCTTTTGACTTCGATTTTTGCTTTGTCCTTTTTGGTTTGGTTGCTGGCTCCTTGTAAATACTGTTTGTTTGTTTGAATTCACTGTATGTTTGTGCACTCACCGGTAGTAGGGGTGTGGCTGCCAATTATTTTGGGGGAAAGGGTTTTTGTTCACTGTGTTTGGTTTAGGAAGATAGGGAAGGCATCTGTATTTTTGTTTGTGTTTTCTTTGCTAGGTAAGTTAGCTTCTAGAATACAGATACCTTTTTGTTTATTATTTTGGCCTGGGTCCACCCTGAAGCTAAGCCTGGTGTTGTGTTTGTGTGTTTATTTGCATGTGCTATTGGTCAAGCAATACAAACCTCACTTGTTTGTAAATTACCGTATCTGTCTAGTTCTTTGTTACATTACACCACTTTGTCCCACATTTACCAAACCGTTTAAAATAGAACCCCGAACCAATCATTTGCTGTACGGCCCAACCCTAGACTGGAACGTAACAGCTTGTAAACCTGAGATTTGTTGTCAAACTACTGTCAGACCTACTATTAAAAATAAAATAATCAGCTTTAAGAATGCAATGGCCCTGTGGTATGAAACAAAAAATACATGTTTTTTAGGAAAGCCTAATGACTTTTGCCAACACATACTGTATGTCCATATTTGAAATTGTATTGCATTGAAATTTACCTCCTTTTTGTTTTGTCACAAAGCAAATGATGATTGGAGCTAAGATGAGAAGTCCTGCAATCACTCCAACACGAATGTAGGGAGCCACAGATGCTGAAAGAGAAACACCATCAAACACACTGAAAACCCTAATGCTCAATGTAATTAAATACATTAAGTACTGTTAACTTAAATAATTGCAATTAGTTCAAATTAATAGACCTTTTTGAGTATTCAGAACGTTTTGGCATTTATGAGTTTGTAGAAATTACACTTTTCAAGTTACCTGAACAAATTTGATATTTTATGTAATCGTAAGTACTTAAGTAACAATAACTTAAGTAAAACTTCCACCAACATAATATCTACAGTAAAGAGCACTTGTGGTGCAGTGGTAAGTGTTCAGCCTGCCATGCGGACGGCCTGGGTTTGATTCCCTGGCTGGATGGTCTGCATGTAACTGATTACCTCAAATATTTTGAGTTTTGCCAACTTAATAGGGTTTACAGTCCACTGTAAACCATAATGCTCAAAATAATTAACTTTAACTGTAATTACAATTAGTTAAAATTAATAGTCCTTGATGATTATTTAGAGCTTTTTTGGTATTTATGAGTTTGTAGAAATGTAGAAACACTTTTCAAGTTAGCTGAAAAAATGTGGTATTTTAAACCACCGTAACTGTCTCCTTAAAGTTCCACCAACTTAAAATCTTTCAGCTTAGCGATTTTGTGTCTGACATCATCAATGCACATGTAAACTGCCCACATTAAATTGTTTCAATCAAGATGGTGGATTGGTCTGTCTTCACATAATCTGTACAAATCTGGGCACCCTAAAGTACCAGAGCACTGGTGGCTCAGTGGTAGGTGTTTCGCCTGTTGTGCGAAAGAGCCGGGTTTGATTCCCAACCACTGGATAAAGTGCCTGTCCCAAACACAGATAAAAATGGGAGGGTTGTGTTCAGAGCGGCATCTGGCGTAAAAACTTGTGATAAACTGCTGTGGTGACCCATTGCCAGGAGCAGGCGAAAGACCAACAACAATTTATTTAATTTGCAACAACTAAAAAAAAAATTATAGTATGAGTTAGGGTACTCAGTAAAGCAAATAACGATTAATATGAAAAAAAATGTAGTTCTGTTTACTTAAAATTAGAAGCATCATTACTTTTGATGCTTCTAATCTGATGTAACTATTCACCTCAATGCTTTTGAGTTTTGTCAACTTTTTTGGGTTTACTGAGTTAACAAGACGATTACTGAAATGATCTCAGCAGGTCCTTTAATGACAGCAATGAAATGCAGTGGAAAGTTTTTTTCAGGCCAAATGTTTTGAGAATGACACAAATATTAGTTTTCACAAAGTTTGCTGCTAAACTGCTTTTAGATCATTGTTTCAGTTGTTTCTGTGATGTACTGAAATATAATTACAAATACTTCATACGTTTCAAAGGCTTTTATCAACAATTACATGACATTTATGCAGAGAGTCAGTATTTGCAGTGTTGGGCTTCTTTTTCAGGACCTCTGCAATTCGACTGGGCTGCTCTCAATCACCTTCTGGGCCAAATCCTGACTGATAGCAGAATTAGTGGGTTTTTGTTTGTCCACTCGCCTCTTGAGGATTGACCACAAGTTCTCAATGGGATTAAGATCTGGGGAGTTTCCAGGCCATCGCCCCAAAATTTTGGTCCCCGAGCCACTTAGTTATCACTTTTGCCTTATGGGCTCGGTGCTCCATCGTGCTGCCTTGTTCTTCACCAAACTGTTGTTGGATTGTTGGAAGAAGTTGCTGTTGAAGGGTGTTTTGGTACCATTCTTTATTCATCGCTGTGTTTTGGGGCAGCATTGTGAGTGAGACACTCCCTTGGATGAGAAGCAACCCCACACATGACTGGTCTGAGGATGCTTTACTGTTGGCATGACACAGGACTGATGGTAGCGTCACCTTTTCTTCTCCAGACAAGCCTTTTTCCAGATAACCCAATCAATCGGAAAGAGGCTTCATCCGAGAATATGACTTTTATATCAATCTGTCCCTGATGTTTTTTTGGAGAGAAGTGGCTTCTTTGCTGCCCTTCTTGACACCAGGCCATCTTCCTAAAGTCTTGGTACTCCGATCCCGCAGCTGAATCCTCTTTAGTAGACGATCCTGGAGCTTGCTGGACTTTCTTGGACGTCCTGAAGCCTTCTTAACAAGAATTGAACTTCTTTCCTTGAAGTTCTTAATGATCCTATAAATTGTTGATTTAGGTGCAATCTTAGTAGGCACAATATCCTCGCCTGTGAAGCCATTTTTATGCAACGCAATGATGGCTGCACGCGTTTCTCTGCAGGTCAACATGTCAAGTCTGCCATTCTAACCCAATCAGCCTGACATAATGATCTCCAGCCTTGTGCTCATCAACATTCTCACCTGAGTTAACAAGACGATTACTGAAATGATCTTAGCAGGTCCTTCAATGACAGTAATGAAATGCAGTGGAAAGTTTTTTTTCGGGATTAAGTTAATTTTCATGGCAAAGAAGGACTATGCAATTCATCTGATCACTCTTCAGAACATTCTGGAGTATATGCAAATTGCTATTATAAAAACTTAAGCAGCAACTTTTCCAATTTCCAATATTTATGTAATTCTCAAAACTTTTATGTACACAAAAAAAACAGGACAAATTTATCTCATTATACCTTTCACAGTGATTAACAGGGGTTCAGTGGCAGTGGAGGTAAAGGAGCGTGAAGACACGTTAACTTCATAAGTACAGCTGTAGTTTCCCTGATGGACAAAATCTGCCTCAGGAAAGAGGAAGACAGCTGAGTGGTTAACAGCTGACTGAGTCCTGGTGATGTTGGATCCACTGAGCTCCAAGTGGAATGAACCACCTGGATACTGAGGTTCAGTGGAGCAGATGATGGAGAAGTTATATTCACTCATTATTTCCAGTCCATGAGATCCCCAAGAAAACCATCCATCAGCAGCACTGAAGGAGATATTGGGTTGCTGCAAGTTCACTAAGAAAAAAAAACAAGATTTTTTTTTTCAGAAAGTTCAAATATTTTGAAAAAAAAAAAATATCCACTTACCCACAGTGATGGTAATGAAGCTGCTCCTGGATGATGTGGAGTTACTTTCCCTGTATGTGTAGTCACAGGTGTACTGGCCCTGATGTGATTCATCTACAGTCAGAGTAAATGTTGTTGTAGTCTCTGCAGTTTGCTTCTTTATTAATGACCCAGTTTTATACAAACTGAAGTCTACAGAGATGCATGTTGGGCTGGGTGTGGAACATCTGAACTGAAGGACTTCTCCAGGTGAGACCACAGAGTTTGGTGAGATCCGAATCAGTGTCGGATTCTGCAAACCTTATGATAATAATCATAATCTTAATCATAATATTATTATTATTACCAATAATAAAATGTAAAAATGAAAAAAAATGCTGTGTTGCTTAAAAAGATGAAAGGGGGGAAAGCAAAACTTACCAGAGCACACGACTCCAGCATCTTCACCATGTCCACAGTTCTCTACTCCAAATCCTCTGTATGAGCAGTGATCTATGTAGCTCTCAGTTCCAGTACACTGAACATCATCCAGCCAGGTTGGTTCACTTCCCTGACCAAAGCGGGCATTATGAGGAGCACTGACTGCTTTACCACATCCAAGCTGTCGACACACCACCTCTGCATCCTTTAAGTCCCAGTAATGATCACACACTGTTCCCCACTGGGCTTTGTGCTGGATCTCCACTCGACCACAACAGTTACTCGTACCATTCACCAGCCTGATCTTGTTATGAACTGGTTTATAATAAAAAAATATATATATTCATTTATTTTATTTTTTTTTACTAATATTAGATTTTTCTTTGCAGTTATACTTGAGTTATACAGTAAAATAATAGAAGTTAAGCCCAAAAAAGCTGTTGACAATTTTAACAGAACAACACACAGTTTCTGATGGATAGAAGAATATTTTAGCCCACCATCCATTATTAACAGCATTAATATTTCGGTTTAGTTAATAAACCTATTTAAATTATATATACATTATCTGTTAAAAAAAAAGGCAATTATTTGAATGGCCTAAATAAATGAATGACTTCTAACCCTGTTGAGATAAACATCCTCTCTGCTCTTACCCACAGTGATGGTAATGGAGCTGCTCCTGGATGATATGGAGTTACTTTCCCTGTATGTGTAGTCACAGGTGTACTGGCCCTGATGTGATTCATCTACAGTCAGAGTAAATGTTGTTGTAGCCTCTGCAGTTTGCTTCTTTATTAATGTCCCAGTTTTATATAAACTGAAGTCTACAGAGATGCATGTTGGGCTGGGTGTGGAACATCTGAACTGAAGGACTTCTCCAGGTGAGACCACCGAGTTTGGGGAGATCCGGGTCAGTGTGGGAGTCTGCAAATCTTAAAGGAAAGAAGTATATTCAATTATTTTGTAAATGTTTTCATTTTAAACATGGTTCTGCAACAACAGACACTACCAACTTACTTGAGCACACGACTCCAGCATCTTCACCATGTCCACAGTTCTCTACTCCAAATCCTCTGTGTGAGCACTGATCTATGTAGCTCTCAGTTCCAGTACACTGAACATCATCCAGCCAGGTTGATTCACTTCCCTGACCAAAGCGGGCATTATGAGGAGCACTGACTGCTTTACCACATCCAAGCTGTCGACACACCACCTCTGCATCCTTTAAGTCCCAGTAATGATCACACACTGTTCCCCACTGGGCTTTGTGCTGGATCTCCACTCGACCACAACAGTTACTCGTACCATTCACCAGCCTGATCTTGTTATGAACTGGTTTATAATAAAAAAATATATATATTCATTTATTTTATTTTTTTTACTAATATTAGATTTTTCTTTGCAGTTATACTTGAGTTATACAGTAAAATAATAGAAGTTAAGCCCAAAAAAGCTGTTGAATGGCCTAAATAAATGAATGACTTCTAACCCTGTTGAGATAAACATCCTCTCTGCTCTTACCCACAGTGATGGTAATGGAGCTGCTCCTGGATGATATGGAGTTACTTTCCCTGTATGTGTAGTCACAGGTGTACTGGCCCTGATGTGATTCATCTACAGTCAGAGTAAATGTTGTTGTAGCCTCTGCAGTTTGCTTCTTTATTAATGTCCCAGTTTTATATAAACTGAAGTCTACAGAGATGCATGTTGGGCTGGGTGTGGAACATCTGAACTGAAGGACTTCTCCAGGTGAGACCACAGAGTTTGGAGAGATCTGAGTCAGTGTGGGACTCTGAAAATCTTAAAAGAAAAATATATATATACATATGTCAGTGTATTATTATTATTATTATTATTATTATTATTATTATTATTATTATTATTATATAACTGTAATTCATATATTTGTTTTAAACAGGATATTACAACAAAGAAAGGAAAAACAAAACAAAACCAAATCTTACTTGAGCACACGACTCCAGCATCTTCACCATGTCCACAGTTTTCTACTCCAAATCCTCTGTGTGAGCACTGATCTATGTAGCTCTCAGTTCCATTACACTGAACATCATCCAGCCAGGTTGGTTCACTTCCCTGACCAAAGCGGGCATTATGAGGAGCACTGACTGCTTTACCACATCCAAGCTGTCGACACACCACCTCTGCATCCTTTAAGTCCCAGTAATGATCACACACTGTTCCCCACTGGGCTTTGTGCTGGATCTCCACTCGACCACAGCAGTTACTTGTACCATTCACCAGTCTGATCTGATTATGAACTGATTTATTTAAAAAAAAAAAAAGTATTTAATTACTAATCTCAGATTTTTGGCAGGTTTGGTCATGAGTTATAAAACAAAATAATGTTAACATTTAAGTTTAAAACAGGCTGTAGACAGTTTTAATGGAACAACACAGAGTTACTGATTGGTTAAATGTCTCTATTTAATAATGGTATATAATATATAAATTATAGGTAATAAATGGCACTTAGCATAAATGTTTAACTAATGACCCAAAGCTGTTCAGATTAACATCCTCTCTGCTCTTACCCACAGTGATGTTGATGGAGCTGCTCCTGGATGATGTGGAGTTACTTTCCCTGTATGTGTAGTCACAGGTGTACTGGCCCTGATGTGATTCATCTACAGTCAGAGTAAATGTTGTTGTAGCCTCTGCAGTTTGACTCTTTATTAATCTCCCAGTTTTATATAAACTGAAGTCTACAGAGATGCATGTTGGGCTGGGTGTGGAACATCTGAACTGAAGGACTTCTCCAGGTGAGACCACAGAGTTTGAGGAGATCTGAGTCAGTGTGGGAATCTGCAAATCTTATAATAATAATAATAATAATAATAATAATAATAATAATAATACATATTATTATTAGTAGTATTTCATAAATGTAATTAATATATTTGTTTTTAGCAGGATCTTACAACTAAAAAAGAGAAAAGAACTAAACAAAACAAAATCTTACTTGAGCACACGACTCCAGCATCTTCATAATGTCCACAGTTCTCATTTCCATATCCTCTGTGTGAGCACTGATCTATGTAGCTCTCAGTTCCATTACACTGAACATCATCCAGCCAGGTTGGTTCACTTCCCTGACCAAAGCGGGCATTATGAGGAGCGCTGACTGCGTTACCACATCCAAGCTGTCGACACACCACCTCTGCATCCTTTAAGTCCCAGTAATGATCACACACTGTTCCCCACTGGGCGTTGTGCTGGATCTCCACTCGACCACAACAGTTACTCGCACCATTCACCAGCCTGATCTGATATTCTGATTGATTAGATAAAAAGACACATTTTTTTCGGAGGTTTGCCCTGAAAGGGTTTCTACTGCTGTTAGCCCTATTAATGTTAATAACCCTGAAGGCCCTGTAGGCTCTCCTAGCCCTGAAGACAGTGTTAGCCCTGGATGTTCTGTTTGCTCTGAAGGTCTTGTTTGCACTGAAGGCTCTGATGGCCCTGAATGCTCTGATAGGCATGCAAATCTTGCTAGCACTGAGAGCATTCTTCCTTTTCCTGACCGCCTATAAAACCTCACCCTGCCTTTAGAGAGACCTGCACTAGCTAAGTACATCCTGCACCATAACGAGTTGTGCCCATTGCTGCGTCATCCAGATACTGCACCCTCTCCACCTAGCTTTGCAGCATTCTCTGGCACTGAGATTATACTGCTCTTTCTGTTAGCTGGATTGGACAGTGGAACACTGCTTCCACCCACTGGATGTTGGGACATTGTGCTTGCCCCGCCTCCTGGATTAAAGGAGTTTTTTGTTTGCTCTGCTATTCGTGACCAGCTGGTGTGATCATAAAAAGAAAAATAACGTCATCGACCATGCTTCATTTTTTCTAAAGTTGCTAAAGAAACATAATTTCAGTTTTTAAGCCATTTGAAGGTGAATTGTAGTGGCAGAACAAGACCAGACATAAGTTGGACCCCACAAATTAAGCAGGTCTCAAAGTGCATGCCACTGTGGCCAACTGTAAGATAATTGTTACATCCTGTAGCGTTTTGGGATGCCTCAATTTTGGTGTTCTTGGTTTGTGTGTCTTTCAGGTCTTGGGATTCCAGGGACACCATCCCTGTCAATCTGCACTTCAAATGTGTTAGTTAGTGTAGGTAGTGGGCATCCTACACCCAGAATTTGTTTTTGGTTTATTTATTCCTTTGCTTTAATCTCCACACATGGCTCTCACTGTTGAGTTTGTTATTTGAATCACTTGTTTATATTTTTTTATAATTTCTTTCATTATTTAAGCTATGGTTTCCACTGTAACTAAGGGGCAATTGGGTGTATTGCTGTAAGTTCTCTACCAAAGTTTGCTAATTTTTCATTGCAAGTCTCAAATTTGCTTCGTTATTTCACACAGTTAATTCCCCACTTAGTAACCAGTAACAATTATATTAATGTCTTTTTGTCCTTTATTTAATTTCTTATGCTTAAAAACCTTTATGAGAGTGAACAAATATGCAACGTTAATGTTATCAATTAACAAAATGGTAAGGTTCATTTGCTGGCTTACAGAGCAGATCTGTCTAGTTCAATCCTAAAAATGTACGCTACTCCTTTACAAGGGGCTTTCAAGTCAAACCGAGACATGGGATGAAATTTCTGGTGAAGTAACAGATAAAACTGATTGATATTTACAGAAGACGTACAGTGATACGACTCTTAAAGTAAAACATTTGAATGGTGTTTGAATTTGAATGTTTTAAAGAAGGCCATGTGTCCATGAATGACAATCCCGGATGAGGTAGCTTAGACCCCACTGATAACGTCTTGTTAACTTGCAAAAGCATTTGTCTGTGGGAACTGTACACACAATCATTCAGCAACACAATTTGAACATTACAGGAACTCAATTGACCTTGTGTTTATCTATTTCACCATGTTTAGGTCATTAAAGGAATTCTTGGGAGACCAGCATTTCAGTCTGGGTATATAATTCTACAATTACAAATATGGTGTAATTAAGTGTTGGTAATAAGGTCTAAATGGTTTAAGTGATTTAACGCTGTAGAGTAGAGTTTAATGGTGTGGTGGTTGTTGGAAAGAAGCTGGACCTAAACATGCTGGTTCTGGTACGAATGTCCCTGTACCTTCTCTTGAATGCAAGAAGGTCAAGAAGTTTGTGACTTGGTTGGGAGGATTCCCTGATGTTGCTGTGTGCTCTGCAAAGACATCTACTGTGGTGAAAAGTGTTCACTGGCCGGTAGCTGGGTGCCCATGATGGACAGTTTTCAACACCCTTTGCAGGGCCTTCCTTTCTGACCCTGTGGTGCTGTACTAGATGGTAATAGATTGGGCCAACTTACCCATAGTGGCAGGCAAACTTTAATCATTACAGAGAGCTCAGGTTCACAAGTTTCAATAACAGGTTTTGAATATGTTTCTGCATGTGCCCAGCCCAGCCATGGAATAGGTTATAAATGGAATTTAGCAAAGTCAACATGCTGTCAAAATTAGACACATACCTGATGCCCAGAATTGACTAACTTAGTTGCAACTCATTTTTATTTGACCCTTGATCTTAGAAAGGCATATTGTCCCGTGGCTCCTATATCGCGAGACAAAAATAGCTTTTTCCAAACCAATAGGCTTACACAAGATTTTCATCCTTACCTTCAGGTTATCTGAGCACCACCATGTTATTAAGGACTCGTGAACTCATGCATGCATATTTAATAAGATTCTGTATAAATTCTATAATTTATAGCATTGAATGGATGTGGCATCTACAGCATCTCCGGCGCAACAGCAAAAGTGGGGTAGATGTTTCTTCACCTAGCTGGGTATTATTGCAGTATTACTATCCCATGGAGGAGGAAGGCACAGAACGTGTTGATCCTGAACATCAGACTGGGTAGGTTGGTGCTGGTATGTGAAGGATGTAATGGACATGCAAGTGGAAAAGAACTCACACCTGATGAGGATGTGCCTAATTATATACACAGGCAAACATGCAAGTGGCATTCCTGAGAAAAATCAAGGAAAACGTGTAGTCCTCGATATGACTACTGGACTGCGGGGTCACAATATCACATTCGACAATTTCTTTACCAGCTACGACCTTGGACAAGAACTTCAGGTGGAAACTTACCATGGTGGGCACAGGAAAAAAAATAATAAACCTGAGCTGCCTGCCGAAATTTTTCAGATGAAAGACAGGGCTCCACTTTCTTCAAAAATTGCTTTTACAGACATCACCACAGTTGTTTCATATTGTCAAAAAAAAAAAAAAAAAAACACTGCCGTGTGTTACTTTTGTCCACTTTTCACAAAGACGCAGCTGTGTCATCAGCAAGTGACGAAAAGCCCATAATTATCTGGACTATAATAAAAACAAAGATGGAGTGGACAACCTGGACAAGCTGACTGCCACCTACACTTGCCAGAGAATGACCAGGAGATGGCCAATGGTTGTGTTTTATAACATTCTAGATGTGTCTGCATACAATGCATTTGTGTTATGGACCCACATTCACCTAGGGTGGAACTCAACCAGAAAAAAACAAGCGGAGAATGTTTCTTGAGGAGTTAGGAAGTTCTCTTGTCAAGGCACACACTGAGCGAAGGGAACGGGTGCCCCGGGACCCAGCCTCTGCAGCCTTGGTCAGACAGCTGCAGAGCTCATGGAGCACTCCTTTCACACCATCAGCAATACAAAAAGCAACAGTGCCAGCATCCTATTCGGCCAGCACTGCTTCAACATGAACCTACACAGCCACAACCCCACTGAGGCCACCTGATTCTAAAAGAAAGAGATGTCAGGTCTGCCCTAGCAATAAAGACAAATGTACTCTGCCTCTACTGCAAAAAATATATTTGCAAAGAACACACTAAAAGTGTCACTTTTTTGCCACACATGCATCTAAATGCACATACATGTTCTTGCACACAAAGACGTTTTTTGGAACTAGTGCCTCATTTCTATTGGTTTGATTTGCTTGATTATTTGTTGTTTGTTTGACCTTGCAAGCCACATCTTGAGATTTACTTGCTTAGCTTTCCATTTATATTAAAGTTATTCATAATTTATATACAAGTTGCATTTTTCTTTGTAATAAATATATATGGGTCAAATTTGACCCGTAACACCATAGATGTTACTATAGTAATTAATATAATAATAATCATAATAATAATAATATATAAAAAAATTATTTTAAATATGTGTTCTAATACCCCTCAGAAATAGTTGTTACGTGTGCTGTTTGCGGGTCGAAGGATAGGCATAGTGGCAGAGGCAAATGGTGCTCCAAAGTCTTTTAATCAAAACAAGGAAACAAATGAGAACGAAACATGAACTTCAAACATAGAACAGACAAACTATAAACATGGAACTTAAGCGCTACACAGACTAAGAGATACAGAAAATGCTAGGAGAACACAGAGCTATCAACAACAACCAAAATAAACAGCAAACCATATCAAACAGATGCAAGACACAGACTAGTGGAACTCAGGAACATTTATAATCAAACTAATGAGCAACCTCGGTTCAGGTGAGCATCCACACCACCTGACCGAGGTGCATTCTTGGAAATACAGTTCAACATAAACTACAAATGAAAACAAAATGGAGTCTCTGGGCGATTTGGCGCCCTCTAGTGGTATTCCCTGACAATAATCAGGTAACAACCTTTTATTTATTTAAATAATTCTCTTGAGGTTCATTTAATAATTTTTTGAACATAAAATTGAAAACGAGAGGAATGCTGTTGAAGTAAAAGCTCATGAGATCACAGCAAAAATCTTTAATTTTTTTTAATGGACAAAGAAGCATAACAAAGTAATCAAGAGGTAAAGGAAAAAATGGATGATAAATAATTGTTTTGAGGGTAATATGGCTGATTAAAGACACGGGTCAAAACCAACATAAGAGATACAGAAAGCTAACATGAGAGGAAGGTTAATAACCCAGCAAATACTATATTAACTAGGGTGATAATACTAATCTATATATACTGTAGTCTTCGCTAGATTTCATTGGTTATTAGAGAGAGGGAGAGAAAGAAAGAGAGAAATATTACAATCCACTAAGAATTATTTTTTTAATGTAAATATAATCACATTCATTACTTGGTCATAATTCAAGAGATTTTTGTACCTGAGCAAGTAACACCAGCATCTTCACCATGGTTACAGTTGTGTGTTCCAAATCCCCTATGAGTGCACTGTGTGATGGTTCTTTCTCTTCCAGAACACTGAACATCATCCATCCATATTGGGCCACTTCCCTGACCAAAGGCAGCACTTTGATGAGCGCTAACAGCATCACCACATCCAAGCTGTCTACACACCACCTGTGCATCATTAATGTCCCAGTTATCATCACACACTGTTCCCCACTGGTTATTATAATAGACTTCCACTCTACCAGAGCAGGAGTGACTGCCACCAGCGAGTCGTATGTTAGCGCCATCTAAGACGAACAGCAAAATGTAGGTTGATATTAGATGACAGAATTACAATAAAAGAGAAATTAAAATCCTTGATTAAAAAAAAGTGCACTCATTTGGTAGACAGTATATTATACTAGTTACTACACTGCAAATGGTGACGTTTATTATGGAATTGCACAGCAGGATCATCATTTCTACAGTTTTTCATCCTTATGTTAAGGTTGTTCACAACGTTATCAAAGACACATACATTTCCTTCACCCTACTGACACCTAATCTACTTCCTGTTTAGATTCTGTAATGTACAGCATTGAATGGAGGTGGCCTGTACAACATGTTTGACTTGTCCTGAGATCCTTGATTCCACTTGCATCATGAACAGGTATGCCCTAAATTAATAAAACTCACTTATCCAAGGCCACCAACCAAAATGGGGTAGGAGTTTTTGAGCTTATTTAAGAATGATTTTTACTTTTTTTTTAAAACTAATTATTCTGTTCACTAGCAGTCTGACTAACCTTCATAAAGATGGAATGGTGCCAAGAGCCTTTTTTCCAGATAAAAGCAACACTTTGCAGATTCCCAGTATTACTGTACATGCTGTACATGTATCCACATAAGACTAAGGGTTTGGGGCAGTGTTGTACCAGATGTTAGACAGATGTTAGCGCATCCCATCATGTACATCAGAAACTCACTGTTCAGCACCACTGAGAGAATGTTTGGCCATCGAGAGAGAGAGTCATGTAGGGTCCCTTTCGTCAAACTAATTCTGACAGCTAAAGGTCAAAGGTCATGTCTAAGGTAATGTGAATAATTATATTGAGATATATTGCTATATATTCATTTTGTCAGCTAAAGTTCAAAGGGACATATGTATTTCAAGTAAATGTTTACACATGTTCAAGTCATTAAGAATGTGTGTGTCT